>MJUT01002978.1:510736-526218 GCA_002080005.1 Gigantidas platifrons
TTTTTAATACTTTTCGTCTTGTATTTCAAAAACTAAGAGAGATAGATGTTAAAATTAAATTGCAAAACTGTGCAACATGTCACGATCTACATACCCTGCAATTTTGAAGTAAATCCTATTACCCATTTTGGAGTTATTGTCCTTTTTAGCTCACCTGGCCAAAGGCCATGTGAGCTTTTGTCATGGGTAAGCGTCCGTTCGTCCGTTAGCTTTTCACATTTAACTCTTCTTCTCTGAAACCGCTGAACAGATTTCAACCAAACTTGCCATACATGTTCATTGGATGGTCCTCTACCAGATTTATGTTTTTGGTGTAGATCGGAAATTCAACATGGCTGCCAGGGCCAATAATGTGTTCTGATTGGTTGAAACCTTGAAAATCTTCTTGTCAGAAACCACATAACCAATTGAATTGTGACTTTGCAGGAATGATCATTGGGTGGTCCTGTACTAAATTGTGAATCGTTTGCCGATCGGAGATTCAAGATGGCCGCCATGACTCGACTTAGTTTAACATTGGACCCTATGGGAATTTCACATTTTCATCTTTTTTTCTGAAACCACGAAACAGATTTGAACCAAACTTGGCAGAAATGTTCATTAGATGGTCATATACAAGATTTTTGTTTTTGGCGCTGATCGGAAATCTGACATGGCTGCCAGGGCCCATAATGTGTTCTGATTGGTCGAAATTTTAAAAATCTTCTTGTTAGAAACCACTAAGCCAATTGAATTGTGACTTTACAGGAATGATCATTGGGTGGTCCTGTACTAAACTTGTGAATCGTTTGCTGATAGGAAATTCAGATGGCCACCATGACTCGACTTAGTTTTAACATAGGACCCTATGGAAAAAATGTTTAAAAGTCTTCTCCTCTGAAACCAGGAAGTCAATTTAAAGCAAACATGGCATGAATGGTCCTTAGGTGGTCAACTTTCAAATTTATGTCCTGTGAACCCAACCTCCATCCAAGATGGCCACCGTCAGCGGACATAGTTTTAACATAGGACCCTATGGGAAAATTGTTTAAAAGTCTTCTCCTCTGAAACCAGTCCGTCAATTTGAAGCAAGCATGGCATGGATGGTCCATGGGTAGTATACTTTTAAAATTGTGTCCGGTGACCACGACCTCCATCCAAGATGGCTGCCATGAGCAGACATAGTTTTAACATAGAACCCTATGGGATTTGAATAGTAACTTAGATGTATTCGGCATGCAGACATTCTTAAGAGGACTTAGTTATGTCAGGTGAGCGATACAGGCTCATCTGAGCCTCTAGTTTCATCAAATTTTTAAAATTTTAATACTGTTCGTCTTTATATATTTCAAAAACTATAAGAGATAGATATTAAGTTTAAAATGCAAAAATGTGCAGCATGTCAAGATCTACCTACACTGCAATTTTTAAGTAAATGCCATTACCCATTTTGGAGTTATTTCCCTTTTTTCATCAAAATTTTAATACTATTCGTCCTTTATTTAAAAAACTATAAGAGATAGATGTTAAGTTTAAACTGCAAACATGTTCAGCATGTCAAGATCCACCTACCCTGAAATTTTGAAGTAAATCCCATTACCCATTTTTGAGTTATTGCCCTTTTTTCATCAAATTTTTAAAATTTTAATACTTTTTGTCTTATATTTCAAAAACTAAAAGAGATAGATGTTAAAATTAAATTGCAAAAATGTGCAACATGTCACGATCTACCTACCCTGCAATTTTTTTTAGTAAATCCTATTACCCATTTTGGAGTTATTGCCCTTTTTTCATCAAATTTTTAGAATTTTAATACTGTTCATCATATATTTCAAAAACTGTAAGAGATAGATATTAAGTTTAAGATGCAAAAATGTGCAGCATGTCAAGATCTACCTACACTGCAATTTTTAAGTAAATGCCATTACCCATTTTGGAGTTATCGCCCTTTTTTCATCAAATTTTTAAAATTTTAATACTTTTCGTCTTATATTTCAAAAACTATAAAGGATAGATCTTAAGTCTAAACTGAAAACATGTTCAGCTTGTCAAGATCTACATACCCTGCAATTTTGAAGTAAATCTTATTACCCGTCTAGGAGTTATTGCCCTTTTTTCATCATTTTTTAGCTCACCTGGCCCAAAGACATTATCTTTTATTCATAAATGTTTAAAACAGTTAAGGTAATGATTATCTCCCTTTCAAATTTGCTTCAGTATCATTCTATTGTCAGGTGAGCGATACAGGCTCAGTGGCCTGAACCTCTAGTTTTGTTTTTTTTTTTGTGTGGAGACTTTTGTTACAGTGGACACTTACACTAACCTATATTTTATTCTCAAGTGTGGAGAGTCTTTCTTAAGTGTGGACTAACCATAATCCTGGTTTTTCTTACAGGTATACAGGTATTTCCAGATGCAGATGGGATTTGCTCTACAAGGTGTAACATAATTAATACACTACTCTTTAAAAAGAAATGCTGTGATAGATGAACATTGTCAAAAATATTGAGACAACTGACTGTCTAGGCTGCTGTTCCATGATGATCAACGTACAGATACTGTGTATTTTAAGACTTATCCAGAGAATGAGTGGCCATTGATGAGTTTAAGGACTAATAGGGAACAAAATTCTTGTTTGAACCAGATACAAAAACTATTTTAGTACTATCAAATATGTATAACGTTATTGAACCAGATACGACAAACTATTTTAGTATTATCAAATGTGTACAACATTATTGAACCAGATACGATAAACTATTTTAGTATTATCAAATGTGCATAACGTTATTGAACCAGATACGACACAAACTATTTTAGTATTATCAAATGTGTATAACGTTATTGAACCAGATACGACAAACTATTTTAGTATTATCAAATGTGTACAACATTATTGAACCAGATACGACAAACTATTTTAGTATTATCAAATGTGCAGTAGACGGGAACGCAAAAAATTATGTTTAATGTATAATATGTACCATGGACACGCCCCATCTTATCTGTGTGACTTATTACCCCCTCTGGTTCGTGATGTTACCAACTACCCTGTTCGAAACAGAAATGACTACACTGTCCCAAGATGTCGCTTATCGTTATACCAATCTTCGTTCATCCCGTCTGTCATAAATCTTTGGAACAGTCTAGACAATGACACCAGAAATACCAGAACATCAGACTCATTTAAAACAAAACTTAAAAGTAAAGTTGTACTGACTAAAATTCCGGCTCATTTCTTAGTCGGGGATAGACGACATAATATTTTATATGCAAGATTACGTCGTAGTTGTAGCTCGCTCAAGTATGATCTATTTCGATCCAATATAATAACAGATTCGAGATGTGTTTGTGNCATTTTACTTATCTGTTAATGTTTAATTTTGCTATGCCTATGCCATAAATGATTATACACTTATTATCCGTCATGTTCTCTGTCAGACCTATGTTTGTATGTTACTGGAGAGAACTTCATATAAGTTGTAAAACTTGTGTTCAATCCTATTGTATATATTTGACAATAAAATATGTTTAAATTAAATGTGCATAACGTTATTGAACCAGATACGACACAAACTATTTTAGTATTATCAAATGCACATAGCATTATATTTTCTTGTCTATTGCTTTACATGTACAGCTAAACCTGCCCATGTGGTCACTTCTATTAAGCAGTCACTTGTATTAAAAGGTCACCCTTTTCTTGTTCTGTCAGTGGAATATTTCATATGAATTGAATCTCTTAAAACGTCACCATTGTCTTGTCTTGTCATAGAATATTTCATATGAATTGAACCCCTTTAATAAGATCACCTGTCTTATACGACCACTTTTTCTTTGTCCTGATTGGCTGAACACTCTCCACATGACCTTCACTATTCTGCGATATAGACTGGAATGCTGATATAGACCGGTCCAAAAACCGTGTATAGACTGGTACTACTGGTCTATACACGGATATTTGTTTGTTTACGTTTTAATAAATTACAATGTTACTTAAAATCTCATTTGCCTAGGGAAACCTTCAATGATCCTGATTAAAAATTTCTATGCATTTATATTGTATGTGTCAGATTCTGGTCTTTAATGCAATAAACACAACAGTTACTTATATAGAGTGCAATATCAGGATAGACAGACTGCCCTTGGGTCGTGGTACGGACCAGTGGAAATGATATTGCACTCGCCTCTGGCTCGGGCAATATCATTTCCACTGGTCCGTACCACGACCCTTGGGCAGTCTGTATATCCTGATATTGCCCTTCATATCAGTAACTATTATATATACCTCGACCTCAGCGGGATTCGAACTCACAACATCAGTGGTGATAGGCACCGATTGCATACAGCACAAGTCAGATCTGAATAGTTCTACTATAAAATACTTTGATCAGCCGAGTTGAATTTTATTCACCACAAATCAGATGATCCGCTATAAGCTATCATTGTAAATTATTAAGCTACACATGTGTGTTATACAAAATGATACTTTTGTATGCATAAATTATAAATCTACTGTGATATGATAAATAAATAAACTTTGATTATTAAATGTAAATGAAAAGGTGATTTTTACCTTTGTTTGTTTTAAGAAAAATATTTTTTTGTGCAAATTTGCAAAAATATATGTAAACTGTAAAGTGCACCGTGGTATTGAAGAATTTTCAAAGTCCAATTTTTTCTTAACAATGTTGATGGCATTCGTTTAGTTGAGCGCATTTCATGACAACATTTGGTCAAATTCTACATGCTATGAGAAAGTCGATGGGTTTTGCTCAACCAGTCAACAGTCATATGTTCGACAGTTCGACACCAAACTCTTCAATTAGATTATTCTGCAAATTGTCACAACTTGTATATTTTAAGTAGGAATATTGTGAAGTTTAAGCTTTAACTTCTTGATAAGACATCTATTCCTTATTTGTTTCCCCAGAAATGTGGAATATTGTGCTATTAAATTTGTGCATTATGTTGACAACCATGATCTTTATTTACCAGTACATGTACAGTCAAAAGTACTAATAGATACTAAAGTACTAATAGATAGTTTGTATTAATTTTGTTTGTAATGAATCTTTAAAATGTTTTGTTACTTGCAATAATGATTTCAAAATTGAAACGTTTTTTTAACATAGAGTAATACAGTAGGATATCACAGAACAGCATATGATGCTTTTTATTCGATACTCCAAGATGTTTATTGCCTTGTAGAACTGTCTTCCATACTGTATGTTGTTCACTCATTGTTAACTTTTATAGAAAATTATGTTTTAGAGATTTTATTGGATATAGCGGGATGGGGGTTATGGTGTTTGATGCCATTTTCAACAATATTTCAGTTATATCATGGCAGTCAGTTTTATTGGTAGAGGAAACCGAAGTACCCCGTGAAAGCCACTGATCTGTCGCAAGTCACTGACAAACTTTATCACATAATGTTGTATCGAGTACACCTCGTCATGAATGAGGTTCGAACTCATATTAGTGGTGATAGCACTGATAGCATAGGTAATTATAAATCCAATTACCATACGATCACCACCACGAAGGCTATTGGTTATACATATACTGGACTATTCAAAGAAGTTCATAATAAGAGGTTTTTTTTTTTTTTTGTGAATTATACCAGTGTTATATAATTAGTTGAAAAGTCATGTCTATAATTAGGAACACACAAAAATGGAGCCATTTTATTTACCAAAATCTTATTAAAATCAGCTGTTAGGATATTCTACACCCCCTTTAACCTGACAGAACCCAATTAGAGGTCACGACCAGCCAATGAAAACGCCGCAGACAAAATCTTAATAACTCCTTCCACACTTTTTTATTTTTGGCATCGCAAACATTATCTCTCTGGATAGTTGATTTCATACATATAAATATTCATATAAGAAAATTCTTCTGGAAATGACCTCTAATTGAGGTCAATATATGTTGAGGGAGCATAGTATATTATAACAGCTGCTTTTAAGGATAAATATTTGTTTAAAGGGACATAAATACATGTTTTACTGGAGAAAAATAGTTGCTTGAAGGAAGATAAAGCAGTAGGTATTGTTGTCCATCTATAAATTTATTTGTTTTATGATACCTTTATAGTATGTACTGTTATCTTAAGTTTTTGGGTCATGTTAACTGTTATATTTTATTTTTTATTTCTTTTTATTGGCAGATATTGTATTGTAATAGTTACTAAATAAAAATAAAAAGATATTGAAGACGTTTACCTGGACTTGGACACATTATATAGATTCTGAGCCAACCAGTCTTATCTCTTACTAATTAATACTGTGTACTTAGCAGAGAAGCAGTAAATACGAAGTTTATAGTGTTTGGTTTGACCAGCCCAAGAATCAAACCCAGGATCTACAGCACTTGAAACAACAGTCAGCGGGTAGACATGTCGCTCCTCCATTATCAGACTCAAGTTCTTACTCCTTCATCTTTGTAAGTGACAACCACCCAATGTACAGCTTGGATTTGATCATGTCTGTCGTTAATTAAGTCTAGATTCTGAGAAAAATCATTCATTTCCATCCAGTCCTATATTACACTATTACATTTTATAAGAGACAACCCAAGGATCACTCACACCAAATTATATGTTAAACCACAGAGTAGTTTTGAACAATAGAGTTTTAAGGCTCAGCCAATCAAATATTTGTGAGGTCCTTTACAAAAATTCTTCATGCAATATTGATTTGGCAAAATACATAACAACCACGGCCAATTCTTGTTTCAGATTGGGTGAAATTAAAAAAATCTACTCAGAAAATACAAGTCTAAATGAGTTAACTTAGTACAAATAATATACAGTCAAACCTGTATTAAGACGTCACCTTAGGGACAAAGAAAAAGTGGCCTTATAAGACAGGTGGCCTCTTAAAAGAGGTTCAATTCATATGAAATTTTCTGTGACAGGACAAGAAAAAGTTAATCTTTTAATGCAGGTGATTGTTGTTTTTACTGCCAACTCCACAATTTTTCAGCTACATCATGTCGAGAACATGTTAATTTTCAATGAAATGATAATAATGTCTGCTTTGTACAAGATCAACAGATTTATTTGTATTTTTTATAGTGCTAGGTCACTGAAACAACAGTCAGTGGATAGACATGTCACCCTACTTGGACACATTATCCTGATTCCGAGTCATGGAATTAGACTAGCAACAGCTGTTACATGGAACAATCAGAATTCTAAATATCCTGGAAGACTCAGAGTTGTTATAGTTTCTGTTTTTAGAAAAGCACCTAGCAACTGTACATTCCTGGAACCAGAAGCAGGGGCGGATCCAGGGGGGGTTGCACCCGGTGCGCACCCCCCTAAAATTGGAAAAAATAAAAAAAAATTGCGTAAAATTGTGATTTTTCACACGAAATACGCCATTATTTTAAGTGCGCCCCCCTAACTTGAAATCCTGGATCCGCCCCAGAGAAGTCACATGGACAAATCTAATCCATATATTTGAATTTCAACTTTTCTATATATCAATGAAGACTATCAGATCTATTGCTTTTTTTTTTTTTTTTTTTTTTTTTTTTTTTTTTTTTTATAGAAACATCTAGAAATCATACATTTTTAGAAACAGAGGGAGTGGGTGAGTGATTGTTGTTTAATGCCAAATGAACTATTTTTCAGCTATATCATGGCGAGAACAAGTTAAATTCCATGAAATGATAATAATGTCTGGTTTTTTAGTGCTAGCTCACTAAAACAACAGTTCACAGGTAGATATGTCATGTTGCTCCACTTAAAAACATTTTCCTGATTCCAAGCGAACCAGTCTTTGCTCTTTACTGCATGCTTAGGGAAGAAGCAACAAATACTAATTTTATGGTCTTTGAATTCAAACTTCGGTCAATATCATGGAAGACTCTTTAACATATTGTTTTCTTTTGGAATAGTACCTTGCAACCATACTTTCTTGGACCAGAAAAACAATAGCTGTGGCATGTTACAATTTGATTCAAAAATATTTAAATTCTAACTATGGTAATTATCCTGGAAGACTTTCAAACATATTATTTTCTAGCAAGGTAACTCTTAGGCAGAGCCATGCCTCTCCCTCACCCCCCCCCCCCCATTTTTGAGCTAAGTTATAGACTTGTAAAAACATGCTTTAACAGAATATTTCCAATTTTGACCTTTTCATTTTTCTTTTAACCATGTTTTGCAATTTTCTATTTGAATTACAACTCTGTATCTTGATTTTTCATAAAACAAATTGTTTTGAAATCCATTTTTTTTTCTTAAAATCAACCGCATGCGGTTCCCATAAAATTGGTATTTATTGCTTCTCTGCAAAGCGTGCAGCATTAAAGAGAAAGATCAAAGATTGGTTGACTCAGAATCAGGATAACAGGATAATGTGTCAGAGTGGGGTGACATGTCTACCCGAGGACTGTTGTTTCAGTGAGCTAGCACTATAAAAATCAAACTCGAACGTGTTGGTCTAGTACAAAGTGGACCTCATCATTATCTTATTGAAAATGAACCTGTTCTCGCCATGCTATAGCTGAAATAATTGCTGAGTTGGTGTTAAACAACAATCACTCACTTACTAGAATGAAAATCATGAACACCAAGATATTTTTAATACAAGAAAATACTCCTATTATATGTGTTTTTAAAGAGATGGAAACAACAATAAAATAAATGTTCTCTAAGTGTAAAATTGAATAGTCTCTAATGTTCATTTACACCCATATTCTTTTTCACTAATTCTATATCTTAGACAGGGAACTGTTCTTTTAATCAAATTCTAACAATTTAACTGTTAATTATCTAGATTTAATCATAAATATAAAAATGTACATTCAAATAAAAAAAAACAAATGATTGGTTTAAGTCTTGATAATATAAAAAAAGATTAAAATTCATCTATTACATCAAGCAAGGTATTTTTCAGTTCTCATAATATTAACTATTATGCCTGCCACGATATAACTGTAATAGTGTTGAAAGTGACGTTAAACACCATAACCCCCCCCCCCCCCCCACATACATTTACCTAAATCTTAAATAGTCTAGCACCGTTAAATGAATATGGTTTCATTTGATGCACATGGGACTATTCTCCCCAACAACACACCACTTTCTTTTTATATACTGTGATATTTGACAAATTGTACCAAATTCTGTCTCGATACATTTAGTTATAGTTTCCTACAGCATGGTATCATGTATTGATTGTTTTCCTAATGAGACAACAATGACAAATGATTGATTGATTGGTGTTTAACGTCAACTTTAGCAGTATTTCAGTTATATCGTGGCAAAGACTACAATTACAATATATATCAAAAGACTATGATTGTTATAAATAAGTGATAAAAAAAAAAAATCAATTAAAAAAATATATTTAAAAACTTATTTAACTATTAAAAGTTTCAAGAAAATAATATTCACAATAAATTTTAAAAGATAGATCACAATAAACTTATGTTATACAAACATTTGAAAATTGACAAAATGTGGAGACAAAATTAAGTATGTACCCTCTTAATAGAAAACTAGAGGCTCAGGTGAGCCTGTATCGCTCACCTGACATAAATAAGTCCTCTTAAGAATGTCTGCATGCCGAATACATCCAAGTTACTATTCAAATCCCATAGGGTTCTATGTTAAAACTATGTCTGCTCATGGCAGCCATCTTGAATGGAGGTCGTGGTCACCTGTCATAATTTTGAAAGTATACTACCCAAGGACCATCCATGCCATGTTTGCTTTAAATTGGCTGACTGGTTTCAGAGGAGAAGACTTTTAAACAATTTTCCCATAGGGTCCTATGTTAAAACTATGTCTGCTGACGGTGGCCATTTTGAACCGAGATTGGAAGTTGACCACCTAAGGACCATCGATGACATGTTTGCTATATTGGCTTACTGGTTTCAGAGGAGAAGATTTTAAAACATTTTTTCCCATAAGGTCCTATGTTAAAACTATGTCCGTCGAAGTTGGCCATCTTGGATGGAAGTCTGGGTCACTGCATATACTTTTGAAAGTTGACCGTTTAAGGACCATTCATGCCATGTTTGGTTTAAATTAGCTTACTGGTTTCAGTGGAAATTTTTAAAAAATATTTTTCCCATAGGGTCCTATGTTAAAACTATGTCCGCTGACGGTGGCCATCTTGGATGGAGGTCGGGGTCACAGGACATAATTCTGAAAGTTGACCACCTAAGGACCATTCATGCCATGTTTGCTTTAAATTGACTTACTGGTTTCAGAGGAGAAGACTTTTAAACATTTTTTCCATAGGGTCCAATGTTAAAACTAAGTCAAGTCATGGCAGCCATCTTGAATTTCCGATCGGCAAATGATTCACAAGTTTAGTACAGGACCACCCAAATGATCATTCCTGCAAAGTCACAATTCAATTGGCTTAGTGGTTTCTAACAAGAAGATTTTTAAAATTTCGACCAATCAGAACACAGTATGGACCTTGGCAGCCATGTTGGATTTCCGATCAGCACTAAAAACAAAAATCTTGTATATGACCATCCAATGAACATTTCTGCCAAGTTTGGTTGAAATCTGTTTTGTGGTTTCAGAAAAAAAGATGAAAATGTGAAATTCCCATAGGGTCCAATGTTAAACTAAGTCGAGTCTTGGTGGCCATCTTGAATTTCCGATCGGCAAACGATTCACAAGTTTAGTACAGGACCACCCAATGATCATTCCTGCAAAGTCACAATTCAATTGGTTTGGTGGTTTCTGACCAGAAGATTTTCAAGCTTTCAACCAATCAGAACACATTATTGGCCCTGGCAGCCATGTTGAATTTCCAATCTACACCAAAAATAAAAATCTGGAAGAGGACCATCCAATGAACATGTATGGCAAGTTTGGTTGAAATCTGTTCAGCGGTTTCAGAGAAGAAGAGTTAAATGTGAAAAGCTAACGGACGGACGCACGGACGCTTACCCATGACAAAAGCTCACATGGCCTATGGCCAGGTGAGCTAAAAAACATGCATATCTGCACTCATGAATATGTTTTCTGGACTGGAATTTTGATCATTTTGTTTGAATATTGTCGACTAAAAACAGTTGATAAAGGAAGGTCATATATAACAGAAGCGAGAATCACATTCACTGTCATTGTCAATGTCTATAATAATTATAGAGGGTTAGTTAATAACTAATCTTCCCTAATAAAATAATATAATATTAATAGAGGGTTACACAGTTAATTAATAACTAATCTTCCCTAATAAAATAATAATAATATTTATAGAGGGTTACACAGTTAGTTAATAACTAATCTTCCCTAATAAAATAATATAATATTTATAGAGGGTTAGTTAATAACTAATCTTCCCTAATAAAATAATAATAATATTTATAGAGGGTTACACAGTTAGTTAATAACTAATCTTCCCTAATAAAATAATAATAATATTTATAGAGGGTTACACAGTTAGTTAATAACTAATCTTCCCTAATAAAATAATAATAATATTTATAGAGGGTTACACAGTTAGTTAATAACTAATCTTCCCTAATAAAATAATAATAATAATTATAGAGGGTTACACAGTTAGTTAATAACTAATCTTCCGTCTCTCAGGTCCTCATTAACATATTAAAACATACATTGTAAAATACAATCTATATAAAAAGCTACACACAAGAAGCAAAACATTCTAATAAGTATACACAAAAGATTTAGTAAACATTTAATATTAATATATGGTACATCATCATTTAAAAGGAGACTTTTAACTTTTGCTTTAAATGCATTATGAAAGATGTTTGCCATATTGAAAAGGAAAATTAATTTCATAGCTTTGGTCCAGAGTATGTAAAGGTTTTTGGTAGAAAGTTCAGTTTTTTTCCTTTGGTATTTATAACTTTTCACTAACAACATTTCTGTCTAATAAATACCTACAATTTCTTATCAACTTCTATAATTTGATCTTCTGGTTTAGAGGCAAGGGGCCGTCGAGGTCGTGATCATGTGGTAATTGGATTTACAACTACCTATTCTATCAGTACCTATTCCCACTAATATTGAGTTTGAATCTCATTCAAACAACATTATATCGAGCGTGACAATTTGAAGTGTTTGAATCTTAATAGTATTTTCCTTACCTCAAAGCTAAAACCCCGTGAGTTTCGAACTTCCGTTTGTTATAGGTGGCGCTGTTACTTTCACTTTGAATTTTTGTCATCCCGGACAATAATTCCGTTAACGATAGTTTTGGGTCTTTTTTGTGAAAAAAAGAACACCAATCGTATCTTTTGCAGCATAACTGTTTAATGATAGCTTAAATACATCATTTATGGACAGTTAAAATTTTTCAACAAAATCGTAGACAATATACCTTTAAACTAGATAAAAATATTAAAAAAAATATATAGTACGTTTGTACATTACGATCACATTGAGAACAAAAAAGTTTCAAATGAGGATACTCTAAATGAGTTAATTTTAATCTACATTGTATTATAATTAGAGGCTCACAGGAGCCTGTATAGCTCACCTGGGTATAACATCAGCCAATAAACCTTGATAACTTTGGTAAAAAAAATAACAGATGTAGCAGATCCCTTCCCAAAAAAAAATTTGGGCAGGGGTTCCCCCTTTAATGTAAGTTATCAAAATTGCTGTGAAAAAAAAACATATTCCCCCTTTAATGTAAGTTATAAAAATTGCTGTAAAAAAACATATATGTCAATGATTCTCAAAATTTAGCTTTTGCTACTTCACATTATGTAATAGAGTTGCTTCCCTTTGATTATTTGAGTAACCAAAAGCAATGAGTCAACAAAAAAATGCATTTCAACAGGAATAACTCTTCACACAGTTGTCACACATTTTCAACTGTGGGGAAATGTTTTGTAGATCTTGACATGCTGAACATTTTTGCAGCTTAAACTTTCCCTCTATCTCTAATAGTTTTTGAGATATAAGATGAAAGTATTAAAATTTAAAACATTTTGATGAAAAAAGGGCAATAACTCCAAAATGGGTAATGGGATTTACTTCAAAATTGTGGGGTAGGTAGATCTTGACATGCTGCAAATTTTTAGCAATTTAAACATAACCTTTATCTCTCTTAGTTTTTGAAATATAAGACGAAAAGTATTAAAATTTGATGAAAAAAGGGCAATAACTCCAAGATGGGTAATCAGATTTATTGCAAAATTACAGGGTAGGTCGCTCTTGCCATACTGAACATGTTTGCTGTTTACACTTAACATCTATCTCTTATAGTTTTTGAAATAAAGAACGAAAAGGATTAAAATTTAGAAAATTTGATGAAAAAAGGGCAATAACTCCAAGACGGGTAATCATATTTTCTTCACAATTGCAGGGTAGGTAGACCTTGACATGCTGCACATTTTTGCAGTTTAAACTTATCATCTATCTCTTATAGTCTTTGAAATAAAGAACAAAAAGCATTACAATTTTGAAAATTTGATGAAAAAAGGGCAATAACTCCAAGATGGGTAATCAGATTTTTTTCACAATTGCAGGGTAGGTAGACCGTGACATGCTGCACATTTTTGCAGTCTAAACTTATAATCTATCTCTTATAGTTTTTGAAATAAAGAACAAAAAAAGTATTAAAATTTAGAAAATTTGATGAAAAAAGGGCAATAACACCAAGATGGGTAATCAAATTTTCTTCACAATTGCAGAGTTGGTAGATCTTTTCATGCTGAACATGTTTGCAATTTAAACTTATCATCTATCTCTTATAGTTTTTGAAATTAAAAACGAAAAGTATTAAAATTTGAAAATTTGATGAAAAAAGGGCAATAACTCCAAGATGGGTAATCTGATTTTCTTCAAAATTCCAAAATGTCGTGCTGATCATCTTTACCCCATGTCAGATTTCTGATATTATTAACGGTTTTTATTACAAAAACGTGCAATTTTACCATATGTTCTATTTTTAGTAACAGCGGCCATGTTGATTGGTGCACGGCTTCACCGGACACCATTTTGAAACTAGACACCCTCGTGATGATTCAGACAAAGTTTGGTTCCAATTGGTCTGGTAGTTTCAGAGGAGAAGATTTTTGAAAAAGTTTACGACGTACGATGGAGACGACGGACACCAAGTGATGGCAATAGCTGACATGACCCTTCGGGTCAGGTGAGCTAATAAAAAGACAAGCAATCAATATTAAGATAACAAAAGGAAATCTTTGTAAATTTAACTTGTATAATGTGAACACTGTTTATTCTGAACACAAAAGCTGGTTCCGAGCAGGTTTGGTTTAGACAGATTTCATTGTACTTAGATATCACCCTCCCACTCTCTCCAATGTTTAAGTACATTTACATATATTAATATAACTTCTCTAAATAATTAGTTAAGTGCATGTGACCAGGGATGTTTTGTCATGTGATATATACACAATACATTGATTTATGCATAAATAATAATCAAATATGATCTTAAAATAAGACTCAGTTTATTTCCAAGCTAATGTTAGTATTGTCTTTTAAAGCTATAACTATTCAACTAATATTGTACATCTTGGTCATCTGTTCTCTTTAATCTGATTCAGTATCTGTGAAGGTCAAAGTTGCAGCAATTTCTTCACTTTGTTAAATTTTGTCATCATATGATCCAGAGTCTGCTTTGGTGATTACAACTTCTTCATCTAAAATCGGAGATCAAGTCTTTATACTTGTTATGATTAATTTTACTGATAAAACGGAATCATGATTAATTAGCATGTTCATATCGCGTGCGGTAGTTCATAAGTTTGAGCCCAGATCTAGTCAAACCAAAGACTCGGCCAAGCATGCAGCATTAAGGAATAAGAGCAAAACTGCATGGCTGGCTCAGAATCAAGTAATGTGCTAGAGTGGAGTGACTTGTTTCGGTGAGCTAGCACCATCAAAATCCAAGTATGCCTGTTGGTCTAGTACAAAGCAGACATTATCATCATCATCATCTCATTGACATGTAATTTGTTTTCACTGTGATATAGCAGAAAAATGGCTCACCTGGCATTAAATAACAATCAATCACTAACTTATTTAATTTCTGAAAAAAGGACATTTCAAAATTTCCCCCAATTTTGGATTTCTAATTGTCACAAAAATCATATGCTTTGTAAACAACCATCCCACAATTATCTATACCACACAATAAATAAGAGACGAGTGCATTTTCAGAACATAAAAAAATTTGAATATCAGCCAATCAAATGACATTAACAATGATCCCTGACTTTGCACCAGGATTTGAATGCCAACCAATCAAATGACATTAACAATGATCAGTGACTCAGCACCTGGCTTTGAATGTCAGGCAACCAAAAGACATTAACAATGATCAGTGACTCTGCAACTGACTTTGAATGCCAACCAATCAAATGACATTAACAATGATCCATGACTCTGCACCTGACTTCGAAGGCCAGCCAATCAAATGACATTAACAATGATCCATGACTCTGCACCTGACTTTGAATGCCAACCAATCAAAAGACATTAACAATGATCAGTGACTCTGCAACTGACTTTG
>MJUT01002978.1:555995-566784 GCA_002080005.1 Gigantidas platifrons
GCATTTAATTTGCCTAGTCACCCTGATCATAAATATATATGGCTTAGGGGTGGGGATCTCAACCATTAAAAAGTTCACCTCAGGTAGGGGGTGGGGTATGACCCCCCGGGGCCCGTGCTATAAGGCATTTAATTTGCCTAGTCACTCTGATCATAAATATGTGGTTTAGGGGTGGGGATCTCAACCATTAAAAAGTTCACTTCAGGTAGGGGGGTGGGGTATGACCCCCAGGGCATGAGATATAAGGCATTTAATTTGCCTAGTCACCCTGATCATAAATATATATGGCATAGGGGTAGGGATCTCAACCATTAAAAAGTTCACTTCAGGTAGAGGGTGGGGTATGACACCCCCTCCCCCCAGATTCATTTTAACTGTATTATACTAAAGTAAATGTCAATATTTAAATTAGAGTTATCTCCCTTTCCCCAGAAAAACATATTTTTTTAGAAAGCAAACAATCATAAACATGAATTGCCTGTGGCAGCCATGTTTGTTAATGGATCGGCACGAAATGAGCAATCATTATAGAGGACCTTCCATAGATGCTTCCTACCAAGTTTCAATTCATTTGGCTGAGGGGTTTCAGAGGAGAAGATTAAAATGTGAAAAGTTAACGGACAACGGACGCCAAGTGAAGGCAAAAGCTCGTTGCCTTTGGCAAGGTGAGCTAAAAAATCACATCAAAATCTTTTGCTCAGAAATTTGAGTTGAAATGATCTTTGGGTGGCCCACTTTCAAAATTATGTGCAACACCCCCATTTTCTATCAACTTTAGATGTGAAATTGAACACCAGGTGAGCAATTACAGGCTCCTGGGAGCCTCTAGTTTTAATTCAAAATTAAATACCGTTAAAATTACTAATTTGTCTTTAAAACAAAATCAAATTGTGAATCTTGGTTCATAGTTCCAATGACAATTGTCTGCAGGGAATTATCACAAACTTTTTCTGGCACTTTTTCTGGTTTGTATCTTTCTGGTTTCAATGTATTTATACCTAGATACCCGAGGTATATAAACAGTATGTGTTGAAAAACCGCTAGCCCTATGCTTCAGTCTAGTAAAAATTGCATTAAATTTGCTTAATCAAATAGAAAAATAAATTCTTTTAATTTATATATGCCATTCAGACTAGTTTGTCAAAATATTTTCGGCAGACTGTATAAATATTTGTTTTCCAGATGAAAAAATTGCGACAGCTGACACTCACTCTACAAAAATTTTGGTAAAATATTGGATGATTGTGATTCCTTTAAACTGGTTAAATTTGTTGTTCAATAAATATGTTAATCTGTCTTTCTCAACATTACTGATAGTTCTATTTGTGTCATTTTAATTATCATATTTTGTCATATGTCTTAGGTTGTCTTTGGTACAACAAAACACTTATTTACTGGCTATTTTTTAATATTTTTATTTGGAAAATATAAAATCCACCTCCCTAACCCCACACCAAGACACCAACTATTTCCCAACAATTTTCATAAATTTTGTTAAATGTCTATGTGTATTACATTAAAGTAATATTACACCAGTTTTGGGTGAAGAAAATATTTCCCTGAAAATTCATTTGGAATACGGCGGTACCTTTACTAAGCTATTCATGCATGTTTCTAGTCGAAATATGTTCCCAACAACTAGAAATCTGCAAATCCGTGTGCATGTTTATCGTCCTCGCCATTGTTGTGGAGACTGATTAACTTTCGGTTGTTTTGTTCTGATGATTGCTGATCATGACCTCGTGAAAAAAGTTTTGGTCCGATGATTGCCAATCATGACCTCGTGAAGAAAAGTTTTGGTCCGATGATTGCCGATCATGACCTCATGAAGAAAAGATAAACAATCATGGTTGCTGAGGTAAGCATGCACACATTCCTGACAATGATTAATGATGAATCTGTTTCTTTCATGTCGTGTGAACCAATTTTTTTTTGGTGCAATTATTCTTATGTGGTACACACGGAATATATATATATATATATTTTTCATCAACTGAACATTGCCCATGAGCGATAATTATAAACAATCTCCCAGAAAGACTTCATATCTTGTGTCACTCGCATATCATTTGCATTACTGTATGGGAAAAAAGAATTATCTGCTTTCAAATATTTTGCGATTTGCTCTTAAAATCTGCTTTTTAGCGGATTTTTAATGTTATGCAGTTGATTCTAGTTAAAATTAAGTGACATAATAAGTGAAAATATTTAATCCAAAAATTCCACGATATTTGCCTTTCATATTACTTTAAGATTTAAGATGCATAACAAAATAATCTGGCTCAACAATATCGTACACTTAATTTTTCAAAAACTTGTATTTAATCGTCACTGTTAGAACAAAGGATAAGTGACTTTGTATTTAAATTGTTACCGTTGAAACAAAGAAAAAGTGATGGTATAAGACAAATGATCGCTGATTAGTAGGTCTGGATTGTCAGTTCCAGTTTTTGATGATTTTTGTATTACTATTAACTGAGGGCAATTTACTTGAAAACATGGCTGTCAGTTTTTAAATGTGACTGTGTTTTTGTAACAATTTCCAGTTAATTAATTATTCAATAATTTTGATAACTAGAATAAACATGTGTTGAGAAAAGCTCAATAAGTTAGTTACAGATTATTTTTTAAAGTCTGAGAATGATTAATTTGGATTTTTTTTTGGGTGGTTAATGCCACTTTCAGCAATATTTCAGCTATATCACGGCGACCAGTTTTAGTGGTGGAAGAAGCCGGAGTACCCGGAGAGAATCACCGACCATGGGTAAGCAACTGGTAAACTTTATCACTTGCGGCTGAGAGTTGAGTGCACCCTTTTTTATAATTTACAAAGCCGGGCACGAACACACACCGTATTGATGATAAGCTTGTTTGAGTTGTTAGGTAATCTAACTACCTACCTCATTGAGCCACCCGGGCCCTTTCTGGAATGAAAATTGACCACAAAATAACAGCAATTGCCAAACTGATATGATGGAATAAACATTGAGTGCCCTCCAACAGCATTAGTAGGGTGGCAGCTTATTTGAGTTAAAAATAAAATGCTAAGCTAATCGGCAGAGTGTTAAACTGATCATTTTCAGCAGGTAACTGACAAATTCATGGGGACAGTGAGTGAGTGATTGCTGTTTACCGCCAACTTTAGAGCAATTTTGCCACATCATCATGGCAAGAACAAGTTATATTCCGTGAAATTATGATGTTCGCTTTGTACTAGACCAAGGCACTTAATTGGATCGTTATAAAGCTAGCTCACTAAAACAGAGTAGACTGCAGGCAGACTTATCTTTCAACATTAACCTGATTCTGAACCAACCAGTCTTTGCTCTTTCTCATTAAATCTGTGTGTTTATCGGCAGGGGTTGAATTTTTTTCTCAAAAGTTCACTAGTCCAGGAATCTACTGGTCTACTGTACATATACATTCTTTGTGTCATTCAAAATATAAAAAAACTGGTAACTGACCCTTGGGCCACATTTTTGTTTGAACTGCTTCATTAATACGCTTACATGTAAGAAATTGTCTGATACCAGAAACCCAATCTTATTGGAACTAGATAATTATTTATCCAACTGTAACATTATATTTGGGAGTTTAACAAGGCATTCTCAACTCCAAATCATCATGGATGCAACTTCCCTAAAAAAATCTAAGAAATGGAAAGACAAAAATGTACCTAACATAGAAAGATGTACTCAGCGTCTGGTATTCCAACTACATATCACTAGTGACTAGAGCAAAACTACTGAAAATTATTTAATCATGAACTGATGGAAGAACTAATGCTGTATTTTACAACCAACTTTTACCTTTTACACAGTCTACAACAGCTGGACACTTTTATAGTATGGGGGTGTGCAAAGTGGTACCTTTTATACAGTCTACAACAGCTGGACACTTTTATAGTATGGGGGTGTGCAAAGTGGTACCTTTTATATTTTATTATGAGAGCTTATTTTAACTCATCACGGGTCAGAATTCAAGTTAAATGAAGAGTGACATGAACATTGTTTTAACATTTTGTTATTTTACATACAAGTGAGTGATCTTTTAACTGTACATACAACTAGTGTAAATATTTTAACGGGCAAGGAATTCTCTTAACGGTGATGGAAGGAATAAGGGTTTGCACTGCACTGTATATAGGTTCCAGCCACCAAAACCACACAATTGTTTCACCTACAACTGTAGGGTTCTCCTAGAGAGGAGGTACAGATGAAGATGTATGTATGTATGTATGTATCGAAAGAATTATCGTTTCCGTAGAGCTCAAAACTTATCTTAAACTAATCTGTTGCTAGCATCCCAGGTGGTTCATACAGAACAGAACACGCTTGGTAAAGCACTAAAACAATCTTGAATCATTTCAGATTACGTAATCCAATGTTAACAATATTAAAAGAGGCAATGAATCTTGGATTAAAATTATGCAGCAACATCTGTCACTCAGACTTTTAACCTCTCATTTTATTCAAGTCCGTAATTGGACAGCTTTAACTGGTCCCTTCGGTCTTAACAATATTAAACAATGTTAGGTCCGAACTTACAAAAATCACCGGTCCCAGACCTCGGACCCGCAGATTTGTTAACCCTTGATCGAAGAAGCAGCAAATACAAATTATTGGTTTGATCCGAACACTGCTCAAACCCACGATCTACCCAGGGCTTTCCTGGTACTTTTGGGAATTCCCATTTTCATCGAATTGGGAATTTTTATCAACGTATGCACATTGAAATAGATTTTTCAAAACAGAACAACCATGTTCAACATCTTTCTCAGAAGATTTAAACATCATTTCAAGAATCAACTTCTGTTTACTTTTTGTGACCCTTTTCAATTGGGAATGGTGGTTAAATTTTGGCACTAAATAAAGGGCAGGAAAAGCCCTGCTACCCCACTTGAGGCAAGCACGCTAACCATTACACCAGCGATGCAGTTATTGTGACTGTAAAAGCAGGCTTGACCGTACAATTTATTATTATATTTGTGTATGTTGAAATCCAAAGCTGTGATGAATCATTTCCCTAAAACTGTCTGATAGCTTGGGTATCAATTACTAGCTTTTTTTTGTTCGACGATTATTTAAAAAAAACTGTTTTCAAGATTGATATTTACCTAAAAAATATGCTCCATTCATTAGTGATGCTTGTAATAAGAGGTGCAACTAAGTCCTGATTAAAGTTGATATTACCCGAGGCCCTAGAATGGTATTCCCCATTTCTTCTGATAGTGGCTTGGTAAGTCATCCAATAAAAACCACCTTCATTGACCTGTAAGCATTAAGATAGAAAACCTATTTAAAGTAGGACACAGCTTTATCAACATGGAAGCATTAAAATACAAGACATATTTAAAGTAGGTCATGGCTTTATCAACATGGAAATATTAAAATACAAGACATACTTAAAGTAGGTCACTGCTTTATCAACCTGGAAGTATTAAGACACAAGACATATTTAAAGTAGGTGATGGCTTTATCAACCTGGTAGTATTAAGATACAAGACATATTTAAAGTAGGTCATGGCTTTATCAACCTGGAAGTATCAAAATACAAATCCTATTTAAAGTAGGTCATGGCATCAACCTGGAAGTATAAAAAGATACAAGACATATTTACAGTAGGTCACGGCTTTAAATTTGAGCATAATTTCCATACATTTTAGGTATTTATTAAAAAATTTGATAAATGGGAAGACACCTTAATATATATACAACAAGTAATTTTATTATACTTCATGTAAATTTCCTGTCTTCTCATTGGTTCAGGAGCGTGTGCCAATTTAGTCGATCACATGGCAGAGGGTGGTAATTTAGTCGATCACCCTCTCCATTTAAAGCTTTTATGTGTGAGTCAATTGCACGATTTTAAAAGATCGGATAATCAAAGCCGGAATTTAAATTGAAAAATAATATCGGTGAAGGAATGAAAATGTTCCGGAAATTCCTGACTTTTTGTCTGATGACTTTGTTTTGGCAAATGTATTGAATGACTTGTCTTTTTTACTGCCACATCAATTATATCACAGTTTAACATATTTAAAGATAACAGCAATTGAAATTCAGGACATCAAAATCATAAAAAAGAATGATACTAGGAGAAAAGAACATTCAGTATAATAAAACAAATAACACATAGCTGAGAGGGTGGTAGAGCAGATTGTTACCCCTTGAAATTTCATTGTCAACCTCAGCTTCGCCTCGGTTGACAATGAATTTCTCGGGGTAACAATCTGCTCTACCACCCTCTCAGCTATTTGTTATTTATATAATGACACCTTTATACATACACCAAGGATTTATATATTTTGGTGCTGATTTTCCTTTTACTATTGGATAAAATTATAATTTTCATTATTTGTGGGTTACTATGCAACTTGTAATGGATATTTTTTTAAACCTATTTACATAAATTAAGGATTTAGTTTTCATATTTAGACTGAGAAATTATGCATATTTTTAAGCAAGTTTTTTAGAATTAGAATAAATTTTATTTTTTTATCTTCTTAATTATATATCAAGGACACACATTGAAATTGTGTGAAATTTAGTAATGGTGATTGTTACATAATTTGGTGTCATAAATAAGACTTTAATTACAAATTTTATCTGTGGCACAGGTTTACTGCTGGTAATATATCCACAATAAACTTTTGACAGGATGTTTGAAATTATTTGATATATATTATTAAAATGTGCAAATGTATGTTATAATATTTACTAATAGTATAAGATGGAATGAATATTGGTCATAGTAATAACACACCATATTTTATGAAAAGCTAGAGGCTCAGTGGGCAGAGCCTGTGTCGTTCACCTTTCATTCTGCTTTGAGGAAACTTAATACAGAACCTTCCATTGGTTGTTTCCCACCAAGTTTCGGTTCATTTGGCTAAGCAGTTACAGAGAAGAAGATTTTTTAGAAATCGACCAATCAGAAAAACGAATGGCCTGTGGTGGCCATGTTTATTAACGGATAGGAACTAAATGCGCATTCTTTATAGATGACCTTCCAAGGATGCTTCCTACCAAGTTTTGATTCATTTGGCAAAGCGGTTTCAGAGAAGAAGATTTTTAAGAAATCAACCAATCAGAAACGAGAATTGCCTGTGGTGGCCATGTTTGTTGACGAATTGGAACTAAATTAGTAATCTTTATAGAGGACCTTCCAAGGATGCTTCCTACAAAGTTTCGATTCATTTGGCCAAGTGTTTTCAGAGGAGAAGATTTTTTTAGAAATCAACCAATCAGAAACAAGAATTGGCTGTGGTGGCCATGTTTGTTAACGGATTGGAAATAAATGAGCAATTTTTTAGAGAACCTTCCAATGATGCTTCCTATTAAATTTCAATTAATTTGGTGAAGCGGTTACAGAGGAGAAGATTCTTTAGAAATCAACCAATCAGAAACAAGAATTGCCTGTGGTGGCCATGTTTGTTAACGGACCGGGACGAGATGAGCAATCTTTATAGTGGACCTGTCATAGATGCTTTCTACCAAGTTTCGGTTCATTTGACAAAGCGGTTTCAGAGGAGAAGATTTTTAAAAATTGGCCAATCAGAAACAAGAATTGCCTATGGCGGCCATGTTTGTTAACGGATCGGAACTAAATGAGCTTTCTTTATAGAGGACCTTCCAAGAATGCTTCCTACCAAGTTTCAATTCATTTGGCAAAGCGGTTTTAGAGGAGACGATTTTTTAGAAATCAACCAATCAGAAACAAGAATTGTCTGTGGTGGCCATGATTGTTAACGGATCAGAACTAAATGAGCAATCTTTATAGAGGACTTTCCAAGGATGCTTCTCACTGTGGTGGCCATCTCGGTGGGAGAGCGTGACTGCCGGACACAATTTGGAAAAGGACCATCGAATAACTATTCCATCAAAGTTTGGTTCCAATTGAGCTACTGGTTCCAGACAAGATGGTTTTTATGTGAATTTCCCATAGGGTCCTATGTTAAGCTAAGTTCGGCTGTGGGGACCATCTTGGTCGATAGATCTTGACATACTGAACATGTTTGCAGTTTAACATCTATCTCTTATAGTTTTTGAAATATAAGACGAAAAGCATTAACATTTTAAAAATTTGATGGAAAAAAGGGCAATAAATCCAAAATGGGTAATGGGATTTACTTCAAAATTGCAGGGTTGGTAGATCTTGACATGCTGAACATGTTTCCATTTTAAACTTAACATCTATCTTTTATAGTTTTTCAAATAAAGGACGAAAAGTATTAAAATTTTTAAAATTTGATGAAAAAAGGGCAATAACTCCAAGATGGGTAATCAGATTTACTTCAAAATTGCAAGGTAGGTAGATCTTAACATGCTGAACATGCATGCAGTTTGAATTTAACATTGAGATGCCTATGTCAAATTATTTTATAACTAGTATCCTAACATTGACATCTCGAACTACGAAACAGACTATAGCAAAATACGTCACGATTTTTGATCACGTGGTGTAGTTCTAGAGTATAGTAAAATGGCGGACGATTCAAAGTGAAGTTTGGATTATTTTGTCGGATATACGCTGTAAAAGGTAAGGAAATGTCAATATTTTTGCAGATTTGAACTAGAAAATATGTCTATATATGAAATCTTACCTGCACTTGATCTGACACAATCCGCCCATGCCAAAATATCCATCGGAATGCACCGTGGGGTCAAATTTAAAATTTCCAGAATACCCTTGATAGGGCTTGAAACGAGATTAGGATGAAGATACAGACAAAAATTTATTCGGAATCCTAATCTCAACGAGATTAAGAGTACGACAGTGAAACGATCGGGCCATTTGTGCAGGGAAGTAAAATAAATTAAATTTAAACAGTTCTTTGAGTTACTTACGTTTATTTAAATGAAATAAGTCCTGATCACCATTTGCTCAAACTTTTGAGTATTGTAGATCAGATTTTCCGTCATAAATATTTCCAGTATGATTTTTATACCCCCGCTCCACCGGAGGGGGGGTATACTGTTTTACCTTCGTTCTTCCGTCCGTCCCAAGATATTTTTCGTCGCATTTTTCTCAGCAACTATTGATGGCAGAAATCTGATATTTGGTCACAAGCTTCATAATCATATAGGTATGCCATGCATATTGTGGGAAGCGTAGACCCGTCAGATTCTTAATTCCTGTTTTCCGACTTAGTTGGTTTTTATACACATTGAACATATAAGCGGGGGGTATCATAAGTGAGCATTACTCACAGTTCATCTTGTTAAAGAAATAAAAATCAATGTCAAACAAATTTAGTTGTCTCCGATTTTATTCATTGACATTTATTGTGTTAAAGAACTCACAAAACAGTAAAAATCACATAAACAAACAAAATCAATACAACAGTTCACAGGCATCTTCGATGACACATATGCAACAAACATATTTTCAAAGAAGACTTCAGTAAAATATAACAAATTTCAGTGGGCAAGCTGAAATTTATGGGGGCATGTTGATTCTTGCATGAACTTGCCCTCAAGTTGATTAAAAAAAATTAATTCGAACACTGTAAGCAGCTGGAAAAATCTGACTGAAATGATCATCTTGACATGAAAATGTGTTGTCAATTTTATTCCCACTTGTTGTTACTTTGTTGTCAGTAGCTCTGGCATCAATATTATGCTGCTTTTTCACATGACCACGAAAACCTGATATTGTCTTAAGAACTTTGCTACATTCTGGACATTTATATTTAACCTGGTCACTAGTTTTTTCTGAAGTCTTCTGCTTTTTAGATGGTTTACTGTTTTCATCTTCACTATTACTGTGGTCAGTATCATACTCATTGTATTCACCTAGTAAGAAATCAAGATCAATGTCATTATCCCAAGATAGAAAGTCTGACATGTTTGAACGTCTTATGCATACACATGCATGTATACAACTCAGAGTAATAATAGTCTATAACTGATCATAATATCAGTCTGCTATTGTATTAAATATTTACTCAATCTTGATCCATGTCTCCAATTGGCCATCGCTTTCCTTTGATGTAAATTAAACGGGAATTTGCGATAGTGCCTACCGATAGTGCCTACCGGACAAATTTGTGGGCGGAGCTTATCATAAAAAATTCCCATTGATATGAACAGCATATTTATGAAACTGTATGTCACATAAAGGTCACATACCTCATAAACTTGAATTTTCGAAGTGATTTTTGTATTTTTTAGACTAATGAAGAATATTATTTTTAATAAGACTGAAAGTTTCGTAGTGAAGAACACTAATGACCATGCCTGTCAAATATTTTGCTCCAAAAGTAACTGTGAAACTATGTATCATTGATTGTTCTTCCTCGAGATAACCGTGGTCAAAATAATGAACAATCTGAATGTTTGCTCCGCCCACAGCTATTTATACCCACGGTCCCGGTTTAAGCTTAATTTATTTACAAAAACAATGTTTGTAATTAGGAGGATATAAACAATCAATGATTAGAATACCCTAAATCATTGACCTGATTGATTGTTTTAAAACACTTTTAATCTGGTGATTAAAAATCATTATGTAAACATTTAGATTCTACAATAATTAGCTACACATTTTTACTATGCAAATCCTTGATTTGACACAAAGAAAACAATAATTAACCTTCCAGATGAGTTTAATGCATATGTAGTATGATTAGCAATCTAATTAAAATGGGTGTGTAGTGATGGTCCGACAGCTCTTTAGTCCAACAGTTCAATGGTCCGACAGTTCGATAGTCCAACAAATTTAATAGTTCGTGTATATATTCTGAAAATTGTTGGAAGGGTCTGTGCATTTAGGGGGGGGGGGGGGG
>MJUT01002978.1:649809-665816 GCA_002080005.1 Gigantidas platifrons
CAAGACTCAAATAATCAAGGTAGACATAAATAAAAATGTGACATTGAATAGATGTCCTTAAGGTAGTTATGAATAAAAAAAAAAAGCCCAGAACAAATCAGTTCAGGCAGCTTTTTAACTATTTACTAAATTTGGGCAGGGTAACTTCAGAATGTGATGAATCTGAAGAGGCTGTGAATATGGAAATTGAAAAGGAACTTAAATCTGAATAAAAAAAATAAATAAATAAACAACTGATTTAATTTTTTTTTTAAAACAAACAAGTGCTTTTTGTCCGTCGTTACTAAAAAGTCAAATGTACTTCTTGAGGAACTAAAACTTGAATTGATGGGTGTTTTTCAACATTGATCTGGCTCCCACTGTAAAACCAAAAGCCATTCTTTTCAAGGAGTGAGCCACCTTTTTCAAACCAAAAAGTAGGCCTCAGGAAACACCCAGAATGCAGGATTTTGCACTATTTACCCCAGAGCTTCTGGGGCCCTTGAGCTGTAATGACCACCTCGCAATGCGAGGTGGGAAGGGTCGCTCTGCGACCCTTTTCGGCAACCTGATGTAAATTCGGACGACCTGATTTCCCCCCCTACTTGCCCTTGTGACAACCTCCCTTATTTCTTAGTTTCTAACACTGGACTTACTGCTTTCAGAGGAAAACATTTTTAAACATTTTTCCCATAGGGTTCTATGTTAAAACTAAGTCGAGTCATGGTGGCCATCTTGGATATGCGATCGGCACAAAAATAACAAATTTAGTAGAGGACCATCCAGTCATCATTTCTATAATGTTACAATTCCATCGGCTGAGTAGTTTCTGACGAGAAGATTTTCAAAGTTTCAACCAATCAGAACACATTATTGGCCCTGGTGGCCATGTTGGATTTCCGATCTGCACCAAAATAACAATTTAGTAGAGGACCTCCCAATGAACATATCTGCCAAATTTGGTCCAAATCAGTTCAGTGGTTTCAAAGAAGAAGAAGAAAGTATGAAAAGTTTACAGACGCGGATGACGACGCCAATGACGATGACAGACGCAAAGTGATGACAAAAGCTCACCTAAAAACACGCTGTGCCCTCTGTACATGTATATCGAAAACAAAAAATGAACTAGTCCCAAGTAACATAGTGTGTAGACCGAATAATCTGTCTCTTGTGTGTCTATATTTGTCATTATATAAGCGTGTCAAAAAAAAAAAAAAATGTCCAAATAATAAAAACCCAAGAGAAAATGAATCCGGGATCCCAGCGGGATCCTGATGAAATCCCGGTAAAATTAGTGGGATAAGCCGGGATAAGCATCTGAATTCGGGATCCCGTTCGGGATGAATATCTGAAACTGGGATCCCATTCGGGATAACTGTCTGAAGTCGGGATCCCTTTCGGGATAACTGTCTGAAGCCGGGATCCCATTCCGGTTGAAACAGGAAAACATAAACCAGAATTCTGTGGAGTTTATTTTTTTTTTAAATCCCGAAATTTTGTGTATTTTTTTTCTTCAATCCCTGAATATAAAATATATCCTGGAGTATACAAAATGTACATGTAGGTACTGAATGCTTCCTTGAAACAAAGAAAAGCAATAAAAATAATGCACGATATAAAGATTTGTTTATTTCATGTCCTTTTCTAAAATATTGTGGACGAATGCCTTTTTGAATGACAATTAACATGATTTCAAACAGCAAAACATCAGAGTAAATGATTATTACAAAAGGTCATCTTTTCTTTACACTTAACACAAGGACGTATATAGAAACGTCCTTGCTTAACATATGCTTAAGGATGTTTGATTCTGAAAGTCAATGTAATTGAATCTTTCTTTAGAGTTTTCAATGAAATAATGACATTGATTTTCTCAATCAGTAATAAATACAACAATGTCTGTTCCATGAAAAATTCAATTATTAAAACTGCATCAAAATTGACAAAAATAAAAAATCACTCTACAAATATATTGTATAAACCCCCGTCTGCTCCTTTTTCTTAACCAGGGTCATGGCCAGAACATTTGTAATAACATAAATATTGTAATACTGTCTATTTCAATAAGGATTGTTCCATTAATACATATGAGGTACCCAGGAACAGCAGTTTAAAAAAAATATATCAATAAATCTGTGGTATGTGGTTGTCCTGTATTAATTGTTTCTATGGGCTGTTGGGTCAGGAAAAGCCTTGGTGTTTTATTTTTTCTGCCAAACTAAGATATGAAGACGATTTTTTTGAAAGAATCTCTAGAATACTTTATTTTTTTGTAATGTGTTGGTGCTCGAATCGTAATGTCGTCATCGTTTCTGGTCAACCGCGTTTGGCTCCGTGTTAGTTATACACATAGAATTCGAGTTACCTCCCTTCGAAAACTATGGCGGATGCTGATGCTGTCGTCTGTTGTCACGTGGAGCGTGGAATCGGTGGCACTGTGGGCCTCCAAACTAGGTCCTACATTTTCAGATGTGTTACTAGGTAAGGAGAAGTTATGAAATTAAAGAAACAATCACTGAAACAATTCCAGCTCTTGTTTATTTTGTTCACGGTGTCAGATTGTCAACACTTGTCAACAGCCTTGTGTCTGGTATGGTGCCAGCTACAACTTTCAGTACCCTGTGGCCTGTCCTTCACGTTTTTCGTATCTCATAAAAGATGAAAAGCAGGCTTAATACATTTCATGAGATCCAAGCTATATACTGTAAATTCAGAAATTATTGCGATGTTTTAATTATTGTGAAAAATGCGACTGATGTGAAATCGCAATAATTAAACCTCGCATTTCGGAATCATAAGTATACATTTGTACTGGAGGACTTCATGCATCGCAATAATAAAAATTGCAATCTGTGAAAATTTTCGAAGATCGCAATAATAAATGAACACAATAATTTCCGAATTTACAGTACTTGTGTATTCCCTCAGAAAATGTAGAATCTTGGCATTTCCCAATCTGGATTCATATTCTGAACAGGATCCCAGTATATTCTGATCGAGATACTGCTTCTTAGCCGGGAATCCCCGCAAAGTCTAGTGGGATTCCAATCGTAATTCCAGTATATTTTGCCGTGATTTAGTCGGGATCCCGCTTCTTTTTCCTGGAATCCCAGTATATTCCAATCAAAATCCCAGTGGGATCCCAGTATATTTTCCTGGGATTTATTCGGAATCCCGCTTCTTTTTCTGGGAATCCCGGTACATTCCAATCAAAATCCTGCCATACCCCAGTGGGATCCCAGTATATTTTGACTGGGATTTATATTGGGATCCCGCTTCTTGACCGGGATTCCCGAAATTTTATCCCAGTGGAATCAAGTGGAATTCCGATTGTGAACCATGCAGAAACTTATTGTTGAAATACCTGATTAATTCTGTAGATGTAAGAACATCATTCTTGGTACATACAAATGCTATTTCATCATCCTGTCTGGCATCCATTAGAAGCTGTCTACGCAAGTTCTCATCGAACAAATGTGTTGCAGTTTTACTACTACAAGCTCTGGAGATTTCTGTTGCAATCAATATAACTGAACAGTTCTGTAAATACTGAAATAAGAAATACAGCTTGAAATATCTATAAAATACTGTCAAACCTGACCATGTAGTCACCTGTATTAAGCATTCACCTGTATTAAAAGCTCACCTCTTTATGATTTGTCTTGTCCTGTCATAGAAAATTTCATATGAATAGAACCTCTTTTAAGAGATCACCTATCTTATCAGATAACTTTTTCTTTGTACCAAATGTGATCTCTTAATACAGGTTTGACTTTATATCAATTGTAGACAGAGCTAGTCATTGTCTGTCACAGACAAAGCTACAGCTACCACCTGTAAAGAGGACAGAACTATCCATTGTCCATGGTAGACAAAGCTATAACTACCACGTGCACCTGTAAAGAGGACAGAACTATCCAATGTCCATGGTAGAAAAAGCTATAACTACCACCTGTAAAGAGGACAGAACTATCCATTGTCCATGGTAGACAAAGCTAGAGCTACCACCTGTAAAGAGGACAGAACTAGCTATTGTCCATGGTAGAAAAAGCTAGAGCTACCACCTGTAAAGAGGACAGAACTAGCCATTGTCCATGGTAGACAAAGCTAGAGCTACTGCCTGTAAAGAGGACAGAACTAGTCACTGTCCATGGTAGACAAAGCTGGAGCTACCACCTGTAAAGAGGACAGAACTCGCCCTTGTCCATGGTAGACAAAGCTAGAGCTACCACCTGTAAAGAGGACAGAGCTAGCCATTGTCCATGATAGACAAAGCTAGAGCTACCACCTGTAAAGAGGACAGAACTAGATTTTGTCCATGGTAGACAAAGCTATAACTACCACCTGTAAAAAGGACAGAACTAGCCATTGTCTATGGTAAACAAAGCTATAACTACCACATGAAAAAGGGGACAGAACTAACCATTGTCCATGGTAGACAAAGCTAGAGCTACCACCTGTAAAGAGGACAGAACTAGCCATTGTCCCTGGTAGACAAAGCTAGAGCTACCACCTGTAAAGAGGACAGAACTAGCCATTGTCCATAGTAGACAAAGCTAGAGCTACCACCTGTAAAGAGGACAGAAATAAAGCATATATATATGTATATATGGTATTGCATGTACTGTATCATGGCACCAATTATTAGTTGTGCTGAATACTCATGTTGTTGTGATAGCTAATGTCTGTCGCATTAATAAATCATTAAGTAATTGGTCAAATAGTTTAGAATGCTTAATGCGATTATACAACTGTGAACACTGACTTTCCAACCTCAAAATAACTACTGTCAAATGGATGTGGAGTAAAACAGAGCATGTACAGTCATGGGTCAAAAGCTAAGCCCCTCCACACTAAAAACACCCCAATATATATACCTCGCATAGGAAACATGATTTCCCTAACAGTTACTGCACCTCCCATCAATCAACGCTCATGCGATTTTAAGTATCGAAATCAGAAATAAATTTATTTCCTTCTTTTTATAATTCTGATATTGTAGTTATACTTTTTGCTAAAACAGGATCTAAACACAAAATTCAATCTTTTCACCTAATATTACTCTATAATCATGTAAAGTAGATTGTGTCGAAAATTTACATTTGTGTTTAAATCATGAATCATTGCAAATAAAACTTCATAAAATTATATGAAAATGTGAAAATAATCTACAATTAATTCTGATTCTATAATTTGGAAGAAAGAAAAACTAGATGTACTGTGGACCGCTGGGCCACAAATTAATACCCCCCGCTCTTAACATAGTGGATACAAGATGCCATTATGCTAAAATGGTAAGGTCAAAAAGAGAGGAAAAATCTGGAAAAATAAAAAAGTAACTGTCCCTTAAAGGGACTAATAACCCCTGCAGGAAAATGTTTCTTTTGGAGCGTGTACAAATGTTAATCCAACAAGAACGGAGACCTGATAGTTTTAAAGAAATACATATTTTGGCTACCGAAACAAAATAAAAAGTAATAGCATTGTTATGTGAAAGTTTGTATTCAATCTATACATGTACTTGGTTAATAAAATGAAATGTCGTAGCATAAAAACTGTAAGAGGAGTTGCATGGACAAACCATGTACCCTTTCAGCCAAATTCACAAATATAAAAAAATAACTAAGTTCAACAAGCTATATTTTTTGGTAAATTTCATGAAAATCAAAATCCTTACAACCTGCACATCTTTGATACGAGTACAAATGTTCTGCAAGGTAAAAACTTCCTAACTTACAAACTGTAGGAGTTGCACAGACACACCATGTACCCTTTTTGCCATATTCACACAAAAATGGCTAAGTTCAACAATCTATATTTTTAGTAAAAATGCACAAAAATCAAAATCCTTACCACATGCACATCTTTGATATATGTACAAAAAATCTACAATATAAAAACTTCCTAGCGTAAAAAGTGTAGGAGGAGTTGCGTGGACAAACCATGTACCCTTTTAGCCAAATTCACCAAAAAAAAACTAAGTTCAGCAATTTATATTTTTGGTAAAAATTCATGAAAATCAAAATCCTTACCACATGCACATCTTTGATGTATGCACAAATGATCTGCAATATAAAAACTTCCTAGCGTAAAAACTTTAGGAGGAGTTGCGCGGACAAACCATGTACCCTTTTTGCCAAATTCACCAAAAAATGACTAAGTTCAACAATCTATATTTTTGGTAAAAATGCACAAAAATCAAAATCCTTACCATATGCACATCTTTGATATATGTACAAATGATCTGCAAAATAAAAACTTCCTAGCAGAAAAACTGTAGGAGGAGTTGCACGGACAAACCATGTACCCTCTATGCGGACAGACAGACAGACGGACGGACATGAGGATCCCTTTATACACCCGAGCGGGGGTATAAAAAATTGATATATTATCTTAATTATAGCAGTAGACCAGATTTTAGTGACTATACTTCAACAAGTAACACCTTGCTGCATTAACTGATTATGTTTGTCACTGCTTTGTATCAAGTATATGTTATCTGGACATTCTGCTGCACAGGAAATGAAGCATTTATGAAAGTTTAACAGTGGTTTTATTGAACCTCATATCCTCAATTTTGAGGGAAGTCTCAGTCTTTCTCTAGGGACCCAAAGCAGTCTTGTTCCNGCCCTGGCAATGTTGATAATGATTCTCAATCTGACTGTCACTCTAATTTGGACAGTTGTGCTTCAGAGGTCATGGTACCAGATACCAGGGTGTTCAGTTCAATAAAGAAGTAACAAAAATACCCATGGCTATATCACAGTGTCGTACACCAAGGGTATTTATGTAAGTTTTGTGGGCATTCTCCCTCATCACAAGTATTTGTTACTGTTGGCATTAAACCTGGTACAGTATTATCACTATTCTATTACTGGACATCCAAACTAATAAATGTATTGCTCTTCCCATCTATTCCCAATACACATCATTTATGCGCTAATTTTCCCAATTATATGGGCCCCAGATAGAAATGAGTAGGAACATCACTGACAAAGCTAGAGCTACCACCTGTAAAGAGGACAGAACTAGCCATTGTCCATGGAAGACAAAGTTAGAGCTACCACCTGTAAAGAGGACAGAACTAGCCATTGTCCATGGAAGACAGCTATAGCTACCACCTGTAAACAGGACAGAACTAACCATTGTCCATGGTAGACAAAGCTAGAGCTACCACCTGTAAACAGGACAGAACTAGCCATTGTCCATGGTAGACAAAGCTAGAGCTACCACCTCTAAAGAGGACAGAACTAGCCATTGTCCATGGTAGACAAAGCTAGAGCTACCACCTGTAAAGAGGACAGAACTAGCCATTGTCCATGGTAGACAAAGCTAGAGCTACCACCTGTAAAGAGGACAGAGCTATAGCTACCACCTGTAAAGAGGACAGAACTAGCCATTGTCCATGGTAGACAAAGCTAGAGCTACCACCTGTAAAGAGAACAGAACTAACCATTGTCCATGGTAGACAAAACTAGAGCTACCACCTGTAAAGAGGACAGAGCTAGAGCTACCACCTGTAAAGAGGACAGAACTAACCATTGTCCATGGTAGACAAAGCTAGAGCTACCACTTGTAAAGAGGACAGAACTAGCCATTGTCCATGGTAGACAAAGCTAGAGCTACCACCTGTAAAGAGGACAGAACTAGTCAGTGTGCAAAGACCTACAGAAAGCAATAAAATCTGTATAAATATGTGACATAAGTAAGAATTGATCTGTATCTCTAAAATAAAACTGATTCCATAACAGTAATACATCTACTGTAGGATACTAGTATCTGACTGGAATCAGCATGCCAATGTCATGTACAACCTCTGACATCATCTTAAGGTGGCCAGTGTAATACATCTACTGTATGTTGGCAGGCTACTAGTATCTGACTGGAATCAGCATGCCATTGTCATGTGCAACCTCTGACATCATCTTAAGGTGGCCAGTGTAATACATCTACTGTAGGATACTAGTATCTGACTGGAATCAGCATGCCAATGTCATGTACAACCTCTGACATCATCTTTAACTTTTTTAAGGTGGCCAGTGTTTAGTAGAAGCAGAAGTAGACATACAAGTAAGCAACACTTATTAGGTGAACAGTGGAAAATGTATAGAATCGATATCCATATCAACCATTTACATTTTCATTATGTTTATAAACATCCTTCAAAACTTTCAGATCTACAATTGACCTGTATAAGAAATTAACTGCATCACTAGTCACACCCTTTATACAGAAAGCAGGAGGAAATGACAAAATCAATAAACCTGGGATTCTTTTCTCACGCATTTTCATAAAATGCACAAATATTCAGTCAATTTTTTTTTAAATATTGCATAGAAACTACAACGATGTTAGCTATTGCACACAACTTTCATCATGTATACTATTCAAACCCTGTTTAATCTCATGCTCGCCTTGAGTGTGGTAGATCATGGCTTAAGAGGCCCGATCAAGTCAAACCAAAATCTGTAAAATTGGTATTTGTTGCTTCTCCGCTAAGCATGCAGCATTAAGGAGAAAGAGCAAAGACTGGTTGGCTCTGAATCAGGATAATGTGTCCAAGTAGGGTGATATATCTATCGGCAGGCTGTTGTTTCAGTGATCTATCACTATAAAAATCCAACGAAGCGTGCTCGTCTATTACAAACCGGACCTCATCGTTATCTCAGGCCAAAAAAAAAAAAATGTGTGTTTCCGATCGACCGACCGACCCTAACATTTTTTATGCCAAAAAAAAAAAATAGATCGTCAAAATCCGGAAATTCGTCTCCGTTTCCGTGTTTGTTTCCGACTTCAACAATAGACGTGGTTTCCTGTTTGAATTTTCTTCATTTCTTTGTACATTCATGATTTGATCGATGTTTGGAACCAGTATTAATGATTCATGCATGTCAAATAATTAATAAGCTGTAGTAAGAAAGAAACAAACAAGTTTGTGTGATTTTAGAGGAAGAAGCATACTTGTAGGTTTAAAAAAAAAAAAAAAAAAAAAAAATCCCGACCTACTGACCCTAATTTTGAAGACCATGCCTTATTGAAAATTAACAAATAATATAGCTGAAAATTGCTGAGTTGGCGTTAAACTACAATCACTCACTCAAACCCTGGTGCCTTCACTTGTTAGGAAAAGTACTTCTACCAAATGCTTAACACCTTCAACAAGTTGAAGATTATGTAAACCAAATTAATGTATCATACAAGTGGCAATAATAATAATGCGGAATGGTGAGAAACAATTCCAAATTATTACTGATAACCAATACAAATCATCATTATATATACCAGCCATATACTTGTGATGTGACAATGACCTGTGACTGGGGGTCACAATCTGGACTTTACTTGTCATAGTATAATCCAAATTTCAATTTGATAGTAATAATTCAACCAAAATCATGACTTTCAAAGTACTTGGTTTTCAAAAGGGGGGGGGGGGTTACGAGTGTGGGCTATTAAAGTTTGCTTACATCCTTTGCTATTTTATCCCTGGCAGCGTTAGCATCCCCGACACCTGGTAAGTCTACCAATGTAACTCCTGAACTACAGACACCACACCTCGGAATACGTATGGTCACAGATTTTATTATCGGCCAGAACTGTTCTCCTGTTTCTGTTGTAGTGTTTTGTAAAAATTTATCTACCTTATTTCTGAACTCTGATGCCTGAAAAATAAAATACAAATCAAAAACTTTTTCTAATTAAAAACTGATGAGTCAAAAGTCTTTCTGCACTGAAATATTTCCCTATATATTTTATATAGTGAGTGAGTGATTGTTGTTTAATGTCAGCTCAGCAATTTTTCAGCTATATCATGGCGAGAAGTAGTTAATTTTCAATGAGATGATGATAAGGTCCGCTTTGTCCTAGACCAACATGCTTAGTTGGATTTTCAAAGTGCTAGCTCACTGAAACAACAGTCCGCAGACAGACATGTCGCCCTACATTATCCTAATTCTGAGCCAAATAGTCTTTGCTCTTTTTCCTTTATGGTTCATGCTTAGCAGGGATCCACCAAATATCAATAGATAGTGCTTGGTTTGACCCGATCAGGGCTTGAATCTGTGATCTACCGCACTCAAGGCGAGCACGCTAACCATTACACCACCGATGCAATTACATGTATTTATTTCAATTAAAACCATGATTTTTTTAATGCTTGTCAAGTCATTTCTATCTTGATTTTCATGAACTTTACAGAATTAAAAGCAGAAATGAATATAGTTTCTTCTTCTTATAATATATATATAATTTGATTTCTACTTTTCCCCACGCCTAAAAATTTGACCCTGTGACTTTGACCTTTGACCTTGAAAATCAATAGGGTTTCAGATTCTCTTACGGACTAAGTATGTACCAAGTTTGGTCAAAATCCATTGAAGGATGTTGATTCTAGTGTTCACAAGGATGTTACATGGTAAAAATCTTGACCCGGTGACGTTGACCTTCGACCAATGACCTTGAAAATCAATAGGATTTCAGATTCTCTTCAGGACTAAGTATTTACCAAGTGTGGTCAAAATCCATTGAAGGATGTTGATTCTAGAGTGTTCACAGATGTTACACGGTAAAAATTAGACCCTGTGACCTTGACCTTTGACCTTGAAAATCAATACGGTTCCAGATTTTCTTAAGGACTAAATGTGTACCATGTTTGGTTAAAATCCATTGAAGGATGTTGATTCTAGAGTGTTCACAAGGATGTTATGCGGTGAAAATTTGACCCGGTGACTTTGACCTTTGACCTTGAAAATCAATAGGGTTCCAGATGCTCTTAAGGACTAAGTATGTGCCAAATGTGGTCAAAATCCATTGAAGGATGTTGATTCTAGAGTGTTCACAAAGATGTTACAGGGTAAAAATTAGACCCTGTGACCTTCACCTTTGACCTATGACCTTGAAAATCAATAGGGTTCCAGACTCTTCTAAGGACTAAGTATTCACCACGTTTGGTCAAAATCCATTGAGGGATGTTGATTCTAGAGTGTTCACAAGGATGTTACGGAAGGACGGACGGAAGGTAGCGTTATTATCACATCGCAACTTCGTTGGCGAGGGGATAATGAAAGCACCAAAGGTGATGTTAAATGATCAAACTGCTTGCATGTAGATTTTTTGTATGCTATGCACAATCGCAAAATATCAGTATACTTCTAGAAAAAGATGTCAAACTTTGAAATAGTAAATTGAGAGCAAACTCCAGAGACATCAATATGTTATTCACATAAAACAGCTTTTTATCCAATGTTCCAGAATATGTTACATTTTCTTGAATATACATTTGTATATAACGGTATATAATAGTGAAAATTTTATCAGCATGGCCAAGAGTGAAAGACCTTGGTAAATCTGCTATTAACAGGAAACCTACCTCATTTGAATTATCATTTACAACTCCTTTACAAAACTCATTCCCACAAAATAAAACATAATATAGATGTTCCTTTACCAAAGAATCTAATGGGATTAACTTTTTTAACCACAAGCAAACCATTGCTTGTAGTTTTAAAAGTTACAAGCATAATTCAGTGTTATCTGATATTTAAGAAGCATGGAGGGGGGGGAACTGTTTACCAGACACTACATCTGTTTTGAAGGGGCAAGCAATTCAATGTGACTGTCAAAGTGAAATATAGTGCATTCAGAACCATTCGTGGGTTTAATTTTATACCTTGGAAAAGGGAAATATTTTTTCTATATGGGGTCTTTTTCGCAGAAGGGGAATGTGACTCTTGAAAAAATTTACAACACTTAATAGATTTGACGATGAACTTTTATCCAATGATATATATATATAGCCTTCCGAAGACAACATCCTTGTCCTTTCCATTTTCATCTTATTTCTTTCGAAGCCAACATCAACATTCATTTCCCGGAATTCCCTCATCCATTTACGGACACCTACTGGAGTATTATACAGGTTTTTTTTCATTATTTGTGTCCATGTTTGTTTGCTACATCGATACTTTCATTTCATGTTTATTTTTAGGTGGAACATACTTTAAAAGCATGTATTGTTGACATAAATACGTCAGCAGTGAGTCAAGGTTAACAGGTCAAACCATCTTCGGGATTTTCTAGACTTTTCATTAGATAGTACGTCAAACATTAGAACACGTGTTGTCTAAAGCACAGGATATAAATAGACTATGTTTTAAAATTTATTCTAAAATTAAAAACAGAAAACACACATTTCGGAACAGGACAAAAGTAGAAAGGTACAATTTTTGTACACTTGCTGAAATATCCACACGCATTTTTTGTTGTTCAAATGTCAATTTTCAGACACAATACGAAAATCAAAGTCTCTTACATAGTAAACACGATATAAAATTTCTAGATATTGAAATATCCATCCGCAAAATCCACGTTGCAACAAAGAAATACTGATAGATGAGCAAACATGCATATAAGTACCCGATTTTAAGGGGGATTTATAATATAAGAATGTTGCATGCATGCTCTTTCTGATATTTAAGTTACTCGTCCTCTTACAATTGACTCTATATATGGACTATATTTTTGTCCGGGTGGAAGGTTGCGACACATGTGGTGTAAAGCAGTGTCTTCCGGTTTGTATTTCTCATGCATGAGCGCTAGCATTAAACGATATCTCACTGCACTCGATCGTTTAAAAATGGCTTCAGGAGAAGTTTTTGAAAATAAGTGATTTTATATGAAATAGGGAAATATCTTTGTGCGGAAATACTTTCGACCCTTGAATGTAATGACTATGATATGAAGGGTATAATTATGAATTCCACGATTATACTGTTTTTAATATTTTGTTCTATAATCCTGTTTGTTTTGATTAATACCTGTAGATTCATATTTTGACTTTGATAATTTAATGTTTTCACTGCTTTTTGCTTTACAATTTTCATATGTATGCGGGGCCCGGGTGGCTCAATGAGTTAGGTCGCTGGATCTATCAACTCATACAAGCCTATCACCAATACAGCGTGGGTTCGCGCCCAGCTTGGTAAATTACAAAAAAGGATGCACTCGACTCGCAGCCGCAAGTGATAAAGTTTACCAGTTACTTGCCCATGGTCGGTGGTTCTCTCTGGGTACTCCGGTATTCCTCCACCACTAAAACTGGTCGCCATGATATAGCTGAAATATTGCTTAAGGTGGCATTAAACACCAAAATTCAAATTCAAATTCATACGTATGACATAAAAAATCTTAAACTTGAACTTTGTCATGTGTACTGTGGTAGTAACCTTTATGGTCAAAATCAGTATTTTTGAATATTATATATATTACCCGATAGAGTTTATGTTAAAATGTGTCTTACATGTTTTACATTATGCAGTGTAAAAATTGTATTTACCCATTCAGATTTAATTGTTTCTGTCTTGCCAAGAAAACTAGTGATGTTAGTCTGTTTTTCCAGATCTTCAAATGAATCAAATTCTCCATAAACAGCTGTTATTTTAAAATAGGCAATACCAGCTTCAGACTCAGGAGATATATTCATTTTCTTCTTCATCTTCATTTTTCCATTTTTATCAGTTATATCTTTTTTCAGAAGTTGAAGCTCATCATCCCAATCCTGAAAACAAAAATGCAATGGTGTTACCTTTTATTCAATTTATCTAGATAAATATATGGTTGGTAAAAAAGTATGTATGAACATACTTCTAACCCACCTCAAAACAAAGGGATACAGCCTGATTGTGGTTTGATACGATTGAAGCAGGTCAACCATTTTTCCAACCTTTTGACCTATTGTTTGGCAGAAGGTATGTCTATAATACCTCAGATCAATCCTAATCTTTGTTCTGAACAAAGGATCCTTGTATAAATATTTCAATTGGTTTTTTTATGGTGCTTAACGCCACTTTCAACTTGCATGTATATGGCTCCAAACAATCGTATGCGGAGCTTACAAAAAATACGGTACTTTATTTGATTTTTAGCCGAGTTGCGACAAAGTCAAACTCGGCTTATAATATGATGAATGTTGTCCGGGCGTCCGGGCAACTTTTTCATTTCCGCACAATATCTTAAGAATGAAATGTCTGATCTAAATGAAACGTGTCTGGTGGTGAGAGGAGGAAGCCTATTGATATTGAGGATCGTAGGACAAAGGTCAAGATCCTAACTTCTAAAAATAGAACAAAAATTTGATACTTTTTTCATTTCCGCACGATATCTTAAGAACCAGAGGCTCTCAAGAGCCTGTATCGTTCACCTGGTTATAAAAAGAACCAATTGGTCCTATGTAAAAACTATGTCCTGCAGTGGTAGTCATCTTGGAATTCCAATCAACATATAAAACACAAAGTTTGTAAAGGATCTCCCAATGATTGATGCCAGTTTAGGTTCAATCAGTGCAATAGCTTCAGAGAAGAAAATATTTCTGTATTTTCCCAAATGGTCCTGTGTTAATACTATGACTTGTGGTGGCAGCCATCTTGGATTTCGGATCGGCATAAAAAAAAAAAAAATTTTTTAGAGGACCTTCAAATGATTATTCCTGCGCAGTTTGGCTTCAATTGTCCAAGTGGTTTAAGAAAAGAAGCACTTTGAAACATTTTTCCCATAGGGTCCAATGTTAAACTAAGTCCTGCCGTAGCCGCCATTTTGAATTTCATATCGGAACAAAAAACCTAAAGTTTGTAGAGGATCATCCAATGAACATTCGTGTACAGTTTGGCTTTAATCATATTTGTAGTTTCTGAGAAAAGGGCATTTGAACATTTTCCCATAGGGTCCAATGTTATCTATTTCCTGCAGTGGTGGCCATCTTGGATTTCCAATCGGCATAAAAAACCTATATTTTGTAGAGGACCTTCTAATGATCATTTCTGGGCAGTTTGGTTTAAATTGTCCTAGTGGTTTCAGAGAGGAAGCGTTTTGAGACACTTTTCCCATACGGTCCAATGTTAAACTACAGTACAGTCAGAGACATACCATGATAAATCACTGTGATAGACGTATCACTCATCTTAGTGATTTGGATACATCTTTTGTTCTATTAAATATATTTTCGAAATTTCTTTCACATTTAGAGTGTTACTTACTACCACCCAAAAGGCAAAAAGTACAAAAATGTCAGGAGCAATTTCATATTTTAGAAAAACAAAATGGTAAGAGAGTGTGTGTGAAAGATGAATGAAAGTGTTTATTACTATTATTAACCTGGTGCATCACTAATACAACGTCACTGTGGACGTTACGGTATTTTGCCGATTTAACCTTGTGTTTTAACCTGTTTTCTTGTTTTAATCATATTACTTTTCTGACGAAACCTACCTCATTAGGAAGATCGTTTTCTGCTCTTTAATTTGATATAACTTTAGTGTCGATCGTGAAATTTTAAACGAAAATGCAAGCGTTTGAACACGACGTTATTTACGAATATATATCGTGGCGTTATAATTTGACCGTAAAATTATCTCAGATACCAAACTTCAGCCTATGATTGTCATTATCGCCCCGAGGATTACAAAAACAAAATTTGTATCGTAGTAATCATCGTTTTCTCAGCTTTATTTTCGTACCACTTTATTGATGATATACGCGGAGTTTCGTATTTTATTTTCAATTTAATTGTTTTAAACAAACTTTGCGTATTGTTAATGGCGGAATATTGAGAATAAAATTATATCATTAAAATCTGGAGACCTTTTTCTGTCAAACCATCTAATTTACATTTGATACGAAAATAAAGCGATATCGACTTTTCCTGTCTGTAATAAAGGCGCGACCTCCAAAAGACGCTCTAAAAAATGACATCGCTTGTTGTATTAGCAACTAAAATCAATGGCGTGTTTCGATCGGTCGATCACGCTTTGAAGCACAAAAATCAAGGTATTATTTTATATTAATTCGGAACCGGGATTTTGCTAACAATCGGATAGATTACTTGTTATTCTGTCACATTTCCACACTGCCCGTGGCATAATTTGTTTACGAGCTACAGACAGTGGACAAAAGTATTCAGACGCTTTCAATATTCCCTATCATGTTTCATATAAAACAATTTTTCAAAAATATATCTTGAAGTTAATTCATGTCCA
>MJUT01002978.1:756469-784659 GCA_002080005.1 Gigantidas platifrons
CATTTCGTGTGTCTTGGCATTCATTCATATATCTTGGTATTTAAAAACTTAATATAATATTCATTGATTTAGTTTTGTTTTATCCATATGTGTATCGTGAAATGTATCAAAATACCACAAATTATCTTTGAAGTGCTTTTCCGTGACCGCCATTTGTTTTTCATATTTTGTTAGAAACGAAAGGTCAATGGGTCAAACCCTATGAAGATCCAGAGAAACGGAAAAAGCCGGTGGCAGTGACTAGTGAAGGGTAGTTTGCGGACCGGAGCTGGTAATTGTCCGGAGTTTGTGACAGAAGGTGACACTATCGTAAAGCGTGATTGGCAGATTATAGAGAAAGGCGTCTGTCATCGTATTCAAATGACAATTTTATTATTAATGGCTAATAAGTAATATTAAACGAAAAGTAACGATATAAACAACGTTTTCCTTTGTTTTCAATACGGGATTTTTTTTTAGTTCGAGTAGACTATTAAATCTCTCTGAACAAGTTACAAAATGATGATTAAGTCCAGATTTTCATTTAAATAACACTTAAAACTATGTAAAACATGGATTATGGCTTCTTTTCGTCATGTCGATCTGCAAATCGCCGCGTTTGGGAAAAGAATAACAATGATAATATTTGCTCAAATATATCGTTTTAGACAATTTTTTTTNAACTTCAAGTGACTCTTTTATTATAGATGACCAAAATTTTTCGAAGTTTTTCTTATTTTTTTTTTATTTTCGAAACTTCAAGTGACTCTTATTTATTATAGATGACCAAAATTTTTCGAAGTTTTTCTTATTTTTTTTTTATTTTCGAAACTTCAAGTGACTGTGATTAGACCCACCGTTTGGGAAAGGAATAAAAAACACATCTTTCATACATTCATGATGTCTGTATCTGGTATATCGCTTTACATGTTCCCAACAATGCTTAACACCCTGGGATTGGTGTTTCTCTTTTGTATGTTCCATTTTATTACCGAAATCTTTGTTTATAATATCAAATAGTGCTTCCGTTCACATGTGTTTGCATGACATCCGGGCATTTAAACAATGACATCATTCTAAATATAAATAGCTTAACAATAGCTCCACCGAACTTTGCTATTATAATCATCTCATTATTGATTAAAATGCATTTTCTAATATTTAAATGTTAAATGTTAATATTCTAATATAAGATCATATTTTATTATTTAAAATTGCATTGTATCTGTACATATTATGCATTTATTTTCTTACATTCTTATTTTTAAAAAGTTGATGTTCAGGTATATACCTTTCATGAACCCCAATTTAAAACAACAAGAGTATAATAGTCCCAGGTGATTTTAAGAAAGTTGACTTTCGGGAAACAAACCTACTTCAACGTATCCTATTTCAAGCATCCCATAAAACCACATATATATAGCCTACATATTGCTGTTTTAAATTGAGGTTCATTTAATCCATGCCAGTTCAACCATGTACAGTGTAAATACACGTTATAGTTTATTTTACCTTTTAAACCAAATCGTTTAACTTTTAATTGTATTGGTTTTAAACTTAACGCGTACGTCAGCTATAATTGACGGTGACCCTTCATATAGGGTGGACTTTCCTGAACAGAACAGAACAGGTTCATGAAAGGTATGTTACCTGAATATAAAATTTTTTTAATAAGAATATTCTGACAGAACGTAGAGGAATCATGCACGTGGAATCATGTACACAAGGATTTGTACTATATAAACCCTTGATGTACAGTAGGTATGTTTCAGAAAATATATCATGTATAGTGTTGGAAAGGTTAAACTTCAGATAAAATGGTCAGGAGGATTCTTAAAAAACATTAATTTAGTAGAAAATCTTAAAGAAATTTATTATTAAAAAATGTAGTGATTTCCATCATCGGATTTTTATTTTGCACCACCCCGGTAGTAACTCGAGCTGCGCCCTCTATCGGCACTAGATATCGCTACTAGAATGTAGCGAGCGGCGGGAGCGTAATATAACGACTGGATTATTACCCCGAATAATCCAGCGATAGTGCCGAGGGCGCAGTATTATTCGAGTTAGCGATAGTGCAGATAGAGGGCGCAATATTATTTGAGTTACTTTGTACTCGGAGGCTGGAGCCACCATTTATACGAAAGACCAAATCCAATGATTTCAACAAATTATGCCTTAAATTAGACTGTATATATCATATATCTTCTTCAGAAAGGACAAGAAAGGAATTAACAGATTATTGGAAAAGTGTAAAGCTGGAATTCACCAGAGTTGAAGTCATGCAGAAAGAAGCTGGTCCTAGCAATAACACTGGACCTGATAATAGAATGGGTGTGTTTTCAGACTTAGACAGGCAAGTTAGATAAAAGATAACGAGTACAGTAGAGCTATATAACTATTAAATCACAGGCGCTTGTGTAGAGTCAAAAATATGCTCGCTATGTACCTAAAATACCACAAAGCCGGACTCAATCCCACTACCCCTGTCACTTCAACCACTATTTCCCCTGTCAAAATGTCGATGGGACACAAATCGCCGACTGATTTGTGTAGTGAAATGATTTTTCTTCAAGGAACATCCGTTTTTTATATCTTCCTACCTTCTACACCCCCATACTGACAGATAATCCTCCGATTTTGTTGAGACACAACATATCGTAGGCTGCAAAAGCGAAAGTATGTCTTTCCGCCTTTCGGTCGTTCTCGGGTTTTATTATTGCCTTACGAAACATACATGAGAAGTTCATATTTTGGCGCCTTGTAATTTGAATTTGGAATTTCTAGTTTTTAGTATTTATATAAGATAAAACCCGAGTACGAACGAAAGGCGGAAAGACGTCGCACGACCTACTTTCGCTTTTGCAGCCTACAATATGTTGTGTATCAACAAAATCGGAGGATTATTTGTCAGTATGGGGGTGTAGAAGGTAGGAAGATATAAAAAAAATGGATGTTCCTTGAAGAAAAATCATTTCACTACACAAATCAGTCGGCGATTTGTGTCCTATCGACATTTTGAAAGGGGAAATAGCGGTTGAAGTGACAGGGGTAGTGGGAGTGAGTCCGGCCTTGTGGTATTTTAGGTACATAGCGAGCATATTTTTGACTCTACACAAGCGCCTGTGATTAAATAATAAATATACCTAAAAGTAGTTGTACGAAAAGTTTGGGATATCTTGATCATTATGATCACAATACTTGTTCAAAATAAAGTTCAAGAGATCCAAAGTTTGAAGATATCAAGGGTAATCTTGCCGTGTCATTTTCTGAAAGTCAAACACCAGGTCAATGACCTTCAGGTCATTGGACAAAAAAAAACCAAAAAAAAACAGGTCATACACATAGCTTGTCTCTAGATTAAAAACTTAAAGATCGATGTCAAATATAAGTCACAAGTCATAAGTTTATTGGTTCACCAATCAAGGGCCCACAGGAGGCATATACAGGCAAAAACAGTAAAGAGATTTGAAATATTGCTAGATAGATATTGGGAAAAACAAGGGGTAAAATATGATCATAATGAGGAAATTAAGACCGGAAGTCACAAGAAGTTTATACTAGAGAAAAATGAAGTAGATGCGGACATAGTGGTTGAGAGACCAGCGTCCACAGAAGTTCCTAAAAGTATCCTAAAGTAAAGTATACAATATGAGCATATTAAGATATAATTGTTTTACAACATAAACAAAAAACAGCAATAATGTTTTACCACTAGTTTAGAGCCAAGCCCTAGGTGTGTATTGATCCCTGTAACAATTGAGGAGGAGATAAAAGTATATCCTTTATGGGCTGCTGCTTGGTTATAATTGAAACATTTATAACAACAAACATAAAAAAAAAGTTCAAGCCGTGTATAATTTTATAATTATAATAAAATATTTAACAAGCAAAATCATGATGATTTTGATCACATGGTGTAGTTGTCCTGTTTTAAGTTGTCCGCCCGGACACTATTCCATAGCAATTTTGATATGAAATAATGTCCTAAGCCTCATACATATATTACCTGTATGCTTCGACAGTGCACAAGTATTGTATATACATCTATTAAATACTGTCCTTAATCTGGACATTATTCCATGCTATTAAATTAACTGATATAAATACTGTCCACGGACACTTTAAAAAGCATTTTTTAGCTGGAACTTTATTATCTCCCTTTATATGAACAGTGTAACAAAAACAATTTAAAATTTTTAACGATCGAGACAACAGTTATTTGTACTGTGCAAAACTTAGGAAAATCATTTAGAAATTTTCCTGTGTGTGTTTTACACCTACATAATCGTATATTTGATATTACATGCCGATTTTCAAAACAGTTAGCGCCTTTTCAGAGTTACAAATGTATGTTTATTTTAAAATATATGGTTATAGGAGCACATCCGATTTAGAGCGATTCAAGGATCATTGCTTAATTAATTTTTATACGGTTATGCAAAACCGTATTTACTTGTGGCCTTTCGGCCATTTTTGTTTGTTTACATGACAACCGTCATGATCTTATCACCTGTNAAAACAAAAAGGGTGATATTAAAACGCATTCATTCATGTTCATTGAATTACTTGAGAAAGGGAATATATTTATAAATGAACATGAAATTCTACATATCTCGAGTAACTAAATATGTAATTAGTGTAGACCATTTAAAGCTGTTTTTTATACGGTTTTGCAAAACCGTATTTACTTGTGGCCTTTTGTTTGTTTACATGACAACCGTCGTGATCTTATCACCCGTCGAGACAGAGATGGCTCATCAAAATATAGATCTGGTGCTTGTTAGATAACACTACACTTTGAATGTTACTACTTTTGCAGATTTTAAGATAACTTATCGTGTCTCAAATGGTAAACGTGTTTAACTATGACAAATTGTCAGGAGGATTAAAATGCCGATATTTATATTGTTTCTCTTGCTTGTATTATTACGCTAGTTTTCATTCATAAAAACATTCCGACAACTAACGTAAATCAAGGATTTATATAAATCCTTGCGTAAATTAACGACTTGTCCTACATTCAATTTTACGATAAATCTAGTTGTGTATGTTCCGTTTTCATTTTTTTTACATTGTATAATAAGGTGGTCGGTAAAAAGTGTAACCCGAACCAGAACCCGAACCGGAAATTGACGGAAATGTCCCGAACCGGAAATCTTTTACTGTTGATATCTTCTTTAATTTTACGATGTTTTTCAAAAACTTTGTCATTTATTGTGTATTTTTATATACTTGAAACACATAGATTATAATAAGTGGTCGAAATATATTCAAAAAGTTGAAAGGTGCAGTTTTCTGATTTCAAGGTCGGTAAAATGTGTAACCCGAACCACAAATCTTTTATTGTTGATATCTTTTTTAATTTTACAATGTTTTTCAAAAAATTTGTCATTTATTGTGTATTTTTATATACTTGAAACACATAGATTATAATAAGTGGTTGAAATATATTCAAAAAGTTGAAAGGTGCAGTTTTCCGATTTCAAGGTCGGTAAAATGTGTAACCCGAACCACAAAGGTAGATAACTCTGTTCTTCCTGAACCGGAAATCTTTTCTTTTATTACGAGATTTTTATTGGAAAACCGTGCATTTTTACACTTAACACGTATAAATCATAATAATTTCAATTAATACATATTTTTTTACCTTAATGAATATATATTGTAATTTAATGCCCTATTATGACAGCTAGAATATACGAGACATGAAGGCGCCCAGTCAACAGGGGTGCACCGTCAACAGGTCAATAAAATGTGTAACCCGAACCAGAAATCTTTTATTGTTGATATCTTCTTTAATTTTACGATGTTTTTCAAAAACTTTGTCATTTATTGTGTATTTTTATATACTTGAAACACATAGATTATAATAAGATGTCGAAAATATATTCAAAAAGGTGCAGTTTTCTGATTTCAAGGTCGGTAAAATGTGTAACCCGAATCGGAAATCTTTTATTGTTGATATCTTCTTTAATTTTACGATGTTTTACAAAAACTTTTTCCTTTAATGTGTATTTTTATATACTTGAAACAGATTATAATAAGTGGTCAAAATATATTCAAAAAGTTGAACGGTGGAGTTTTCTGATTTCAAGGTTAGGTCGATAAAATGTGTAACCCGAACCACGAAGGTAGATAATTCTGTTCTTCCCGAACCGGAAATCATTTCTTTTAGGGTCGTACTTAAATACGCCTGCATACGCCTGCAGATAAAAATGACGCCTGTGGAGAAAATGTATACGCCTGCTGCATTTATAACATGTTTTGAATGAATATTTTGTTGTATTATCACAATAAAATATATTTTGAGTTGATATATCATGTTTTGATGGCGTTATTTGCATGTTTGAGACTTTAATGGTCGATGTAAACATAACGGACTTGTGGGCGATCGACAATCCCGATTGAACATGCGCATTTGAAAAATGAGACAGCAAACTGCAAAGTACCAACGTAAATTTGAAGACTATATTAAACAGCAATGTATAAAAGTTGAGAAGGGCGATTATTCCACTGAACTGATATGCTCTTGTTTAGGGGTCAGCTTGGGTGATTAAAACCTTCTCCCTAATCATGTTAATTGGATTAACGGTCGACATCAAAGGGTATTGCAATACAACAATTTTGGCCAGTAATGACATGCTGACAAGCATAAACCTCAAATACTGACTGAATGACATTATAACATTCTTACAATTCTTATAATGTGGACCTTACATTTTTTCATATTTAGGAATATATACATGTATATTTATATTCAGTCAGGTAGGGAAACACTTGTGATACATAATGTCTGTAATTTTATTATGTGAAAAAAATCGTAATTTTTGAGAACCAGATTCTGCAGAAATTGCACGAAATTGTATCAAAATTGTAATGTATGTATTTATTTTACATTTTTCTTTATCAATTTTCTTCTTTTTTTCAAATATAAAAACGTATATATACATATCATATATACCCGGTACATATTATTTGGCGGACGTAAAATCGGAGGACTTCCCTGACCCGATAACCCCTATATTACCACATAAAATTGAGATAAATGTATTTATTTAACTTTTGTTTATCAATCTTTATTGTTTTTATTACTAAATTCAACTATCCAAACCGACAGGCGTACATATTTTCTCCACAGGCGTATTTTATATATGCAGGCGTATGCAGGCGTATTTAAGTATGACCGTTTCTTTTATAACGAGATTTTTATTGAAAAAAACATGTATTTTTACACTTAAAACGTATAAATCATAATGATTTTTATTAATACATTTGTTTTACCTTAATAAATATATATTGTAATTCAATGCACAATATGACAGTTAGAATATCCGAGACATGAAGGCGCCCAAGTCAACAGGTCAATTAATCTTGACAGTTGAATGTATTCATCTTGTGTATTGATAGCATGATAAAAAGTTTCAAAAATGATAACTGACAAGCGATGTGTTTATTCTTTCATTATTTCTTTCCTTTATTTGTTTTATTAATTTTTTTTAAAGGGGGGTATATTAATTTTTATTCATTTAGTTAATCTTTTTTTAGGGGACTCGAAAAGCCGAAATACAGAGGAAGATATTCTGTTCTACCCGAACCGGATACTTTCATTATTAAATTGATAAATTGAAATAAACAAGTAATAGTTCATTTCATATATATTCATCTGCAGAATTTAAGTGTTTTAAAATCATACTTGTTGTATTTTATTTGAAAATTATAATAAATATTTAAATAGTTTCATTTTAATTTCTGGAAATTTTGAATTTATCCTTTTTTGTGTGTGTAAATTTATATCATGTATATCTTATTTTCATTAAAGACATTCATCTGCAGAATTACTGAATATTTTTATTAGAAAATTATAATAAAATATTCAGTTTTATTTTGATTTCAGGAACATTTTTTTTATTTATCTGTTTTTGGTCAATTTACAAACCGATAACTTACTTTTTATTAAAGATATTTATCTGTAGAATTTGTATGGTGTTAAATTCATACTTCTTGTATTCTCAGTCAATTGTAATAGAATTTTCAAATAATTTCAATTTAATTTCAGGAAAATTGTTTATTGTTTTTTTTTTCTTCTTTTTTTTTTTAAAATTTACAAAATGTACAATTTACATATTCATGTCTTGTATATTCTAGCTGTCATAATAGGGCATTAAATTACAATATAAGGTAAACAAATATGTATTAATTGAAATTATTATGATTTATACGTGTTAAGTGTAAAAATGCACGGTTTTCCAATAAAAATCTCGTAATAAAAGAAAAGATTTCCGGTTCGGGAAGAACAGAGTTATCTACCTTTGTGGTTCGGGTTACACATTTTACCGACCTTGAAATTGGAAAACTGCACCTTTCAACTTTTTGAATATATTTCGACCACTTATTATAATCTATGTGTTTCAAGTATATAAAAATACACAATAAATGACAAAGTTTTTGAAAAACATCGTAAAATTAAAAAAGATATCAACAATAAAAGATTTGTGGTTCAGGTTACACATTTTACCGACCTTGAAATCAGAAACCTGCACCTTTCAACTTTTTGAATATATTTCGACCACTTATTATAATCTATGTGTTTCAAGTATATAAAAATACACAATAAATGACAAAGTTTTTGAAAAACATCGTAAAATTAAAGAAGATATCAACAATAAAAGATTTCCGGTTCGGGACATTTCCGTCAATTTCCGGTTCGGGTTCGGGTTCGGGTTACACTTTTTACCGACAATAATGCTTGATTTTTGTAACGCTTTGAGTATCAATTATTGTGTAAATAAAGTATTTATGTCATTTCCTTGTAAGCTCATTAATTATTTCCCGCCATATACGACCGAAGTACGACAGTAAACAAAATAGTTCACATTGATCGTGCGAAAATTTATGGAATCGGTTCTAATTAGTTTAATTTTGAGAACAGAATCAGCATAACAGAAATAATGAAAAACGTGGCATTGACGTATAGGACGCTCTTTAAGCCTTTACAAAGATGCGAACAGTTACTGGCGTAGTAATTTAATCTATTATTTTCGTGTGGGTTTGTTGACAAACATTAATCAAAGTTAGAACACCATATGAAAAGTGCATGGTGAAATATAAGTAAGATCTAGCATAATTAAGGGGAGATAATTGGACTTATTGATATTTTTGTTGTTCTGTGTTGGTGACCTCAAAAGCAAATCACCTCTTAGGGAACGACCATTTAATTTGAAGGGAGGAGGTTATGGTTTTTTCATAAAAAAATATTCTGATTCCCAATGTTGCTGAAAAAAAAGATTCTGATTTTGGTGGAGGAAAAAAAAATAATCTGATGCAGAGTTTTTGTCATATAACCTAATGTTAAATTCTGGTAAAAATTTCGCGCTTTGCGCGACAAAAAAAAAAATTCTAACTAACATCCTGTCCGAAAAAAAAATTTCTGAACGAAAAAACCCCCCATAACCCCCCCTCTCCCCCTGCAAGTTAAATGATCGGTCCCCTATATGGTATGTTTGATTCAATGAAACTTTAACCAAAGCTAGTACACCATATGAAAATGTGCATGAAGAAAAATAATTACAGACCTGCATAATCAAGGGGGAGATAATTGGACTTGAGGATACTTTCATGTTGACCTATGTAGATGACATTGTAAGAAAATCTACTCCTCTGTGGTTTGTAAGATGTCAATGAAACTTTAACCAAAGGAAGTAAATCCAATCAACCTGTGCATAATTATGGTATTGCATGAAGGAGGGATAATCAGACTTTGCTGCATTATGTTGTCAAATTGGGCCACAGTACTAGTATTGCATTGGGCTTCATTTCAACATCAGGAGTCAAAATCTATATAAGTAAGACATAAGTTTTTGTAAAAAAGAAGACCAATTACACATTTAAGCATCTTTTCAAGTTCTAGTCACATATGACATTGACCAATTAAATTATAGCTACCTTGATTTGGAAAGCATTAAATAATAAAGTCAGAAGAGGTCATAAAAACAGAAAATAGAATGGAGCTACATGCAGTGACATATAGGAGCAGTTTTAATTTGATTGGTCAATAGTAAACACATAAGCACTTGGACATGTTGGATATAGTCATAATAAAAGATGTCAAATACTGTGATGTCATACTTACCAGAGTTATGGCTTATACCAAGTTAATGACATTTAGTGGTTCATCTTGTCAGTAAGATCTCTGTCACCTGGCTTTTAACCCATTCCACATTTGAGTGAACATTTTATTGAGAAGTTTGAGATATTTGCTATGATGGTTGATTTAGTATAGTACATGCCAGTCATAATATAACATATAATCTTGACCTCATTGACATAGTTAAGTTGACACCCTGAATACACAGACTGGTTACCAATTATTGGTCAAATGATTCATCACGAAGTATGTCGACATGTTATGTTCCTCATATATACTTAACACTGCAAAATAAAAAGCCCAAGCATGTCGGAGATGCACAAAGAGCTACACTATCACTTCTCTGCAGCATTAAAGTTGGTGATGTATGTTAGTATGGAATGTCTGCTTATTTGGAAATCATCCATTCTTGGAATCACAGCTAATATAAAGTTTGAAGGCAAAACCGTATATCAGCGCTTTCACGCTTTGATTTATCAAATGGCCATATGCAGCACTTTTCCCTGCGGTTTATTGTTATTTAATTCATTATCATGTTGTAATACTTACCCATTTAATTTTGTCTTTTTTCTACTGTGAAACTGCCTTCGGACAACTTAACATATTAAATATTGTCCGATGGACAGTTTTAAACATCTGTAGACTGTGAAATGATGTCCCCATTACAGTGGACTCATTTCAACAACCTGGGACACTATAAAATGGCAGAACAAGATTTCGGACACTATTTAATAGCCTCAAAATGTCTGCCGGACAGTTTAACATATTAAATATTGTCTGGCGGACATTTTAAACTGGAGGACATCTTAAAATGCTACACCGTTCATGAGTTCACTAAAATGGCGGACAAGTCGAAGTGGATGTTGGATTATTTGATCTAATAGACACTGTAAAAGGTAAGGAAATATCAATATTTTTACAGATTTGATCTAGAAAATATGTCTACATATGCAATCTTACCTGCCTTTGAACTGACACAATCCGTCCATGCCAAAATATCCATCGGAATGCACCTGGGGTCAAATTTTATTAATTTCTATACCCCCGCTCGACGAGAGTCAGGGGTATATAGGGATCATCATGTCCGTTCGTTCGCCCGTCACACTTTTGGTTTCCGGTGTAGCAGGCAATATTGTCCGGCCCGCCAGATTGTCCGACCGGACCATATTGCCTAGGCTGAATCGTCCGGTCGGACATTTGAGACTAGGCAGAATAGTCTGGGTCCAGGCAATATGGTCCGGTCTGTTATCACAAAATGTATGCTAAAAATACAAAACAAATTTATGACAAATACTATGTATTTTATACTTTATTTACACAAGGAAACAAAAAAAATAGTGAGAGAAGCTAAGGGAACAATTTGCCATCCCATTCATATATGCACATACTGCAGGGGCTATCGAGACACACATTTTGACAAAATTCATAGAACATCAGTTTGCCCTCGAACATTTGGAACTGCAATATATGACCAACGATTGTCTTTTGCTACAAATTGCTTTACCTGTCTTCTTATTTTCCGCTTTTCATTTTCAGTCAGACCTTCTAGATATTCTTTGTCTATTGCATACTTCAGAAGTGTGTTATAAACGCTCTTTTCCATGTTTGCCAAATAATTTACTTAAAGGGGCATTATCTGCCAAATCGTAAATTTTTGTTACCCATAAAAACTATCAGTTATGATTGATGCCTTAATAAATCATGTTTCTGTAACTTACTTATAAATGTTATGAAATGTATGCGCATCGGGGAAAAAACGTGTAACTGCTCGTGCTTTGAGATCGATCAAGAAATGGACGTCATCTTATTAATTATCGACATTGTTTACGGAGTTTGTCGAATCGTCATTAAATAAGTACAACAATGCACTAATTTCTTCTTTTTTTTTGTGAATCTGCTTTTAGTCTGGTAATTACGGACAAAGAACCATGCAAGTTGGCAGTTAATAGGCGACAAAATACAAATTATTCGTTTTTACCTGTCACTAGTAAGGTCAATTGCATACGGAAAAAGCGAGGTCAAATGATTTGCTTGCAAGCAAATAAGTAATCGATGGTAATTTTCGTTCTCAAAAGGCGGAAAGTGGTTCGATAAACTGCTTAATGTGAAATATTTACCTTTATTTCAAAATTTTAAAGCTATTTACCAATTACCAAAACATATAATTTTTTTTGGTCAAAATCGTAGCTAATGCCCCTGTAACAGATTCATTCAATATATACTATATCTTTTAAGAAGTGTTCACCGAATATTGTGTCTTGTGGTGATTGTAAGGAAATTTAACTCTAATTTGCATCTGAACTCTTGATTTCATGAAAGAAAGGCCGGACAAAATTGCCTAGGGTCGGAACAGATTATTTAGGCTGAATCGTCCGGCCCGAATGATATTGCCTAGGCAATTATGTCCGTGCGGACAGTCTGGCGGTCGGACGTTCTAGCCTGATACACCGGATAATAATTTAAGTACCGCTCAACCGAATCTTTTCAAACTTTCACATATTGCTGTGTACCATAAAATACAGGTCATGTTCGATTACGGTGTATTTCACATTTACCGTTCCTGAGTTATGGCCCTTTTAGAAAATAGGGACTTTTTAGGTTTCCGGATGATATTCAAAATATGGCTCTGTAACAATTTATTTGTTCCTACCTAAAATTATACCACCCCCTGATAAAATATCAATGAAATTATATCCAAGAGGATGAAATATTCTAAAAAATATTATCTCACATTTATCAAATAGTTCATGGCACTAAGGGCCATATGACAGTTTATGGACCGGGATGTCACGCACAAAATATTATATGGACCGAAGCGAAGTTTCAAATTACAGTTATCTCCATTCTAATGTAATCATGTATAGGATAGACATACAATGTACATGTATCATCATATTCCCTATTATTGTCAAGATGACATAAGCGGTAATTATTAATCAGCTAAAATTAAAAAAAATATTTTATGCTATTTCAACTGTGGAATTGGTGAAAATTACACCATTAAATCGACAATTGATGCCGTGAAATATTCAAATACAATTCAGTTATCTCCATTCAAATGTAATCATGTGTATTGCTACATTGTTGACAAGATGATGTAAGCGGCAATCGTCTAAAATATCTCATGATTTTCAACCGTGGAATTGATACCATGAAAATTACAGCATTGTCCAATCACAAACCAGGGATATTAAACAACTACAAAAATGTACAATTAGAATCCTTAATCACATGAGCGAAGGAAGTCTTCTTCTTCTTCTGGTATACATCAAAACATCATTTACTGAAGATTACTTGATGTCACGCATCCATGGCTGGTAAAATTATTTACAAAAAAATATGATTACCAAAGATAATAAATAATATAAATTTTTTGTCATTTTTATTTACAATTTGGAAAGTGATTAAAAAGACAAACTTGTTTACATTTTGTCATAACTGTGTGGTTTGATAGAGTTGCTGTTCAGTTGAGTGAGAACAGCTGGTGTCAACTGTTCTCTGAAGCAGTTGGCTGATATGGATGCAATAACTGTTTGTGGAAGCATATTCCATTGAAAGATGGTATTGGGGAAAAAAATGACCATGTTTTTGTCTTGTTCTACTGTCAGTTGGTACTAGTATGTGCGATGGAATGGCTACCAGGCAGCAAACTATTTTATAAAATAAAACTAGTCTAGTTTTCAGGCGACGCTCAGCTAAAGTAGGCCACTGTAAGATGTTATTCATGGCCGTCGTACTGCTGGTGTAATAATAGTTATTTTGTACGTAGCGAGCCGCCCTACGCTGTACTTTTTCGAATTTTTGTTGCTGGTCTTTTGTATGGGGGTCCCAAACACTGCAGCTGTATTCTAGTTTGGGACGTACCAGTGCTTGATATGCTCTAGACTTAATTCCAGTATTTGCCATTTTAAGGTTTCGTTTCAATATATGGTCTTGTCTAGTCTACATTGATTTTAAGTTATTGTCAATTTGAAAGTGATTACTCAATTTATAATTGGCATTATGTGCTTATTAAATACGATGTGCTTGGGTGTCGAGTTAACTAACTTTACAATAAATACATGGTTTTGTTTAATATGTAACTGGAATGTTGCAAAAGCTAATAAAGGGCAAGCTGAATCAGATTTTAATGCAAATAAACTTTTTCAAATGCCAAATGAAAAGCAAGGTGTAGTTTTGGAATGCTTCAACAAGTCATTTCCTGTTCAAATGTAACTAATGTATGAAAAGATCACCACCACTTTAGTCACCATACAAAAATGTAGTTTAATCTTGAAGAAATTTGGTTTCCTACCATTTTGAATACTTTTTTCTATTTAGCTGAGTTACAGTAATACACACATCTAATTACCGATCCTGACAACTATATCTCTTTTGTCCAGATATATTTTAACTGAAGCAATATAAATTATTAGAAAACTACTTACAAAACTGACCTAAGACTACTAGTTTTATAGCCAAACATGGAGTTCTCTTGATCATATTTGTCATAATTTGATCATAATCTTATTTCCTGTACAAAATCAAAAACTGGTAAGATAATTTAGATTACAACACTTTCATTGAGTCTAGAGTGGAATCCCTGGATGTGACTCACAAATAGGATGAGTTGGTGAATACTAGTAAAATTGAATAGGCCCAAAACATTTTTTATGGTAGGGGGTTGCCTCCCCAGAAAATGTTTGTAAGACACAAAATCCTGCATTCTGACACATTTCTGGGGTTCAATCCAGAGTCAAAATTGTGTCATGAAAATGATGTTTTTCTCTCTTTTTCATGTGAAAAAAATCTGAATCACTATATACAATGTACATGTAAGAGCTTTTTATACAAAAATGTATTTTTACAGATAATTGTCACATAGACTGTTATCATTTGTTTCAGGATTATTTAGAACAAGATATCAAACACATTTATTTACCAACAGAATAAAAATAGACAATTTGACACATTAAAACTGCATTAAATTCACACAGAATGAATACTAGTAGTCTAAGGAGTTTGTAAGGTTTTGTATAAACCCTTAAACAATTGATAAGACCATATCACCTGAATCTATAGATTCTCATCCCCACCCCACCCCAATTTTAGATAGGACAATTGAATTTTGTTTTATTATGGATTTTAATTTGGAAAACAATAATAAAATGAAATGGGGTTTTCAGTGAAAATAAAATACTCCCAGCCATGTTCCATGAAAGAGATATTATTATTTAAATTGATAGATTTTAATAAAATATTTCCTGTCANAAAATCTGAATCACTATATACAATGTACATGTAAGAGCTTTTTATACAAAAATGTTATGTTTTTTTTTTGTTTTTTTTTATAAATATTCTGATTCCCAATGACTATTGCTGAAAAAAATATTCTGATTTTTGTGGAGGAAAAAAAAAATAATCTGATTCAGAGTCTTTGTCATATACAATGTAACCTAATGTTAAATTCTGGAAAAAACAATTCACGCTTAGCGTGACAAAATTTATTTTTTTAACACTCGTGTTGTCCGGAAAAAAATTTCTGAACGAAAAAAAACCCCACCTCCCCCCCCATCGCAAGTTAAATGGGCGGTCCCTTGGATCGTGGGTTCAAGCCCAGATCGGGCCAAAATCAAAAACTATAAAATTGGTATTTATTGCTTCTCCGCTAAGCATGCAGCATTAACTTGAGAAAGTGTAAAGACTGGTTGGCTCAAAATCGGGATAATGTGTCCGAGTGGGTGACATATCTATCTGAGGACTGTTGTTTCAGTGACCTAGCACTAACATTAGCGTTTTAGTCTAATACAAAGAGGACCTCATCATCATCTCATCGAAAATTAATTTGTTCTTGCCATGATTTAACTGAGTTGCTGAGTTGGCGTTAAACAACAATCACTCACTATAGTGACACTAAAATGGATCTGTAACATGAAATTTGAATAGCAACAAATAACGTTACATTATGCACAAAATGTAGTCACTCTCAAAGTACAATGTATTGTAAGAAATTTTGATTCAACCCTATTTATATTAATTATTTGCTTAAATTTTTTTTTTTAAATGTTAAATAAGCTTATTACATACATATATTGTGATGGTACAAGACTTTGCATATAGCTGAAATATTGTTGAAAGTGGCGTTAAACACCATCAACCATCAAACAAACTAACAAACACACGAGACTTTGTATCAGTAATATTGCCTGTCTTGTGAACTAATCACATCGCTACTCGTCATTTTTGCGACTCGTGTAGTGATATTGGTTCACACAACAGATTTGACCTGATACAATGTCTTGTATGTAATGGCAATGGGTATATAATTTGTCTTGTATGTAATGGCAATGGGTATATAATTTGTCTTGTATGTAATGGCAATGGTTATATAATTTGTCTTGTATGTAATGGCAATGGGTATATAATTTGTCTTGTATGTAATGGCAATAGGTAGATAATTTGTCTTGTATGTAATGGCAATGGGTATATAATTTGTCTTGTATGTAATGGCAATGGGTATATAATTTACACTGTTTATATTTACAGATGTAAAGAATTGATTTTGAAATTGACAAATACTTTAGGTAAAGAACAAGGTGTGGAGAATCGTAATAGGGTTGAAGCATGGAGGTAAGGGTGTATTACACTTGAGAAATAAATCTACTAATATCTGCCAACCCATGTTAAAACTCAAAACACATTCTGGCTTCTAAATCGCTCGTTTGTTCACAAAGCAAAAGAAGGACATGTTAGATTCATTTTGATTTATTATGTTCCAGCTTTTAGATGTCAGGGGGCATTACACTTTATCCATGTCCGTACATTATATGTACTTCCGACATTTTGTTTCAGCTCAATAACTAAAGTTTCCCTTTAGCAAATTTCTTTGGAATTTATTTACAAGGTTTGAGACCACAAAACACAGGTCAAGACAAATTTTGGACATGACCACTGTTTTCTGTTGTGGAGTTATGCCTCTGTTTTCTTTAGCAGTATGAGGAGTTGTCTGTGTCCTGCAGACACATTTTTACAAATTTTTTACATATGGCCAGTGGAGGATAGTTCATTAGTTGTCACCACATTATCTGTATGTATTTGTCATAAACTAATACTTCTACAATGTATTACACAGGTAAGCCAATCCAAAGACTATATACAGGTGAATCTCTTTATGTCAAACTCGGTTATCTCGAAATTTCAGCTTTCTCGAAAAAAATTTCAAGTCTCGAACAAAACCTAGTGCTTTTCAACTGATTTTACTCCTTTTATCTCGAAATTTCGGTTGTCTCGAAGTAACTTTTCAGTCTCAAAGGTAAAATCAATGCAAAACATGTTCGTTATGTCGAACTAATAATTAAAATAAATGCAAACAATGTTCGTTATGTCAAACTGATAATTAACCTCAATAAACAGATGTCAAAGTGTCAAATTTATGGCTTGCGTCATTCATCTTCTCTGTTAATTAAGCTTTATCAATTTTGTTAATTGTTGTTATTATTATAAAGAAATGTGTAAACTAGCTTTTTTTAATTTTAAATGAAGCAATCAAGTGATAATTAAATTAAATCAGTTAAATCACTAACAATTATTTATTCTTACGACTTTTGCCATATCATTTGATGTGGCAATCAAACAGGTGGCGCTTGGGTCATAGTAAAATACGGATTATGTTAATTAGGTAATTTTCGACGAAATCGTATTTCATGTACATCTTCTATTGTGTCGTGTATAAACAGTCGGTAAAAAACATATGTTTTATTAGTGCTTGATACATTTTGTTCCTATTTTATAATATTTTATATGCGTTTCATTGATACATTCGTTTCATTAAATATTTCGTATTCTTCAAATATAAACATGTGTGTATTGCCTGCCATGATGTTTCCTTTGTATGAATAAACGTGAGTTTATCTTGTTAATAAAGTTATTCATTTATGTACAGTTCGTTGTTAGTTGATTAATTATTTTATCATTGTAAATGAATGATAAAAACATTACTGATTTTCAATACACAAGAAAATAACATATAAATTACACAAAACAAAACAAGGAAGTATGTGACGATAGTGTCAACATTACACAAAACAAAACAAGGAATTATGCGACGATGGTGTCAATGGAAATAGTCAACGGAAATAAAATTAAAAAAGAAACATGCACATACCAAATTAAAAACAACTGATATGGATATCAAAAACTAAAAAAAAAAACATCATGAGGTCGGAAAATTGATATAACATTCCAAATGGAGTTACTTCCCCTTTCATGGACATCGAATTCTTGCACTCCTCTTTAGACGAACTACGGATAACTCAAATTTTTTTCTCGGTCCGCTGTGGTTCGAGATAACGAGATTCAACTGTAGTTGGTATATGCTGCTTTTCTGCTAAGCACACAACATTAAGGAGCAAATACTGGTTGGCTCAGAATTAACTAAGCATGTTGGTCTAGATCAAAGTGGACATCATTTCATTGAATTACTGTATAAGTGGTTATTTAAGACATACGCGAAAATAACCCCACACGAAAGGTTTTCTGATTTAAGATTGATCGTGATAACACGATTGTTAGACTATTGTTAGTTAGATCAGGAATGGTGTTTTTCTTTATAACTTTGTCAGTACGATCTAGGTATTAACGTTTGGTTTTAAACCAGCAATAAACTGGGGCAAAACAACGAAAGATAACTCTTTTTCTTTACTTCCACAAATGCGAAAATCGCAGAATTTGTTTTCCTGCTTCACAGTTTTTGCAAAATTAACTCCCACGCGAACAGTTTGAATTAAAAAATCGCAAAATTAACCCCCCCCCCCGAAAATAACCACTTATACAGTATAACTTACATGTATTCTTGCCATGATATACCTTAAGAATTTCTCTTTAAGCTACAATCACTCACTCCCTAATTATTTGTAAAGATATAATAGTGTTGTTGTATTTGTAGTCTATCAATTAGAGGGTCTGGGTGGCTCAATGAGTTAGGTAGTTGTAGAGTCTGGGTGGCTCAATGAGTTAGGTAGTTGTAGAGTCTGGGTGGCTCAATGAGTTAGGTAGTTGTAGAGTCTGGGTGGCTCAATGAGTTAGGTAGTTGTAGAGCCTGTGTGGCTCAATGAGTTAGGTAGTTGGATTACCTAACAACTCGTACAAGCCTATCACCAATACAGCGTGGGTTCGCGCCCGGCTTTGTAAATTACAAAAAAGGGTGCACTCGACTCGCAGCCGCAAGTGATAAAGTTAACCAGTTGCTTGCCCATGATCCGTGGTTCTCTCCAGGTACTCTGGCTTCTTCCACCACTAAAACTGGTCGCCATGATATACATTGTAGCTGAAATATTGTTGAAAGTGGCATCAAACACCAAAAATCAAATCAAATCATCTATCAAACCACCATAAATTTTCATTGAATTTATAAATTCAGAAAACAGTTAAAGGAACTTGAGGATAAACATTTCATTCCAAGTGTAACTGTAGGAGTGGTAGGGGCTACTGGAACAGGAAAATCCAGTCTATTAAATGCCATAATAGACGAATATAATGTTTTACCAACATCAGGCACCCAGGCTTGCACAGCTGTAGTTGTAAAGATCCAGAATAACTACAAAAACTATCTTTATGAGGCAGATATAGAGTTTTTATCCACAGAGGTAATTTGTATAAAACAATTTCAAAAAGGAAAATGGTTAAATTCTATCTCTATACCGTAACAAAATACGAAAAAAAACAAAAAAAAACTCAAGAATTAACCGAAAAAAATAGAAGTAAAAAGAACCAATTGGTATCTAAGACATTTATTTTTATGATGTTCAAGAAAGATTGATTGTTACAGTATCTATCGATCGATTGATCGAGAGATTGTTAATTTTATTTTTATAGATAGTTGTAACATAATTTTAAACATATTTTTTGTAAGCTCCGCATACGATTGTAAACATGCAAGTTGAAAGTGGCATTTAAGCACCATAAAAAAAACCAACTGAAATATTTATACAAGGATCCTTTGTTCAAAACAAAGATTAGGATTGATCTGAGGTATTATAGACATACTTTCTGCCAAACAAAATTTTACGGATAGGGATTAATTTAAGTTCTTGTAACTTGTTTCCCAGTCCAATTAATTACTTCCTATTATGTAATGTATATAGTTGAATATTGTAATGTTATATATTGAATTAATTAATAAAATACAATTATGTTTAAACTAAATAATAGGTCAAAAGGTTGCAAAAATGGTTGACCTGCTTCAGTCATATCAAACCACAATCAGGCTGTAGCCCTTTGTTTTGAAGTGGGTTAGAAGTATGTTCATACATACCTTTTTACCAACCATATATTTATCTAGATAAATTGAATAAAAGGTAACACCATTGCATTTTTGTTTTCAGGAGTGGGATTATGAGCTTCAACTTCTGATAAAAGATTTAACTGATAAAAATGGAAAAATGAAGAAGAAAATGAATCCATCTCCTGAGTCTGAAGCTGGTGTTGCCTATCTTAAAATAACAGCTGTTTATGGAGAATTTGATTCATTTGAAAATCTGAAAAAACCGACCATTATTACTAGTTATCTAGGCAAGACAGAAACAATTCAATCTAAATCGGTAAATACAATTTCTACACTGCATAATGTAAAACCTGTAAGACTCATTTTATCATAAACTCTATCGGGTAATATATATTATTCTATATTAGTAAATTCTTTAGTATAGATTTCTATCTAAATCATTCTTTAAAATAAAAAGACGTATTCACCGCCTCAGATTTAATATTCACCGTGGTAAATCTCACGTGTTACTATTTTTGGAACATGGAATTTCTTTTAGGAACATTCTATTTTAATCAACCAATGAAAAAAGTAGTTCGTTTGCCGCATCCATCAATACAAAAACAAAATGTGGTCTTATAGATGCAGACGTACCATTGGTGCCCAAAACAAAGATTTACCACTTTGTCGGACGGAACATTGAAAAATATATTGAATGATAAAGATTCAGATAATGGCATGGTGATGTAAACAATAATGTAGCACTACCTCAGGACAGTGGACATACATGTATAACTTTTTATTTCAAAATACCACTATTTCCTCGACATATAGAATAAAACAATTACTGTCTTTTGATTCTGTAAATGTGTGGATTAACTGACTTTTGAAAAAAAAATGATATTCACTTCGCCCTTTCGGGCTCAGTGAATATAATTTTTTTCAAAAATCAATAAATCCACACATTTACCTCATCAAAAGACAGTAATTGTATAATATTCTTCTCAAAAATACTGATTGTGACCATAAAGGTTACCACCACAGTATACATGACAAAGTTCAAGTTTAAGATTTTTTATGTCATACATATGAAAATTGTAAAGCAAAAAGCAGTGAAAACATTAAATTATTAAAGTCAAAACATGAATCTACAGGTATTAATCAAAACAAACAGGATTATAGAACAAAATATTAAAAACAGTATAATCATGGAATTCATAATTATACCCATCATATATCATAGTCACTGTACGTTCAAGGGTCGAAAGTATTACCACACAGATATTTCCCTATTTCATATAAAATCACTTATTTTCAAAAACTTCTCCTGAAGCCATTTTTATTCTGATTTTGCTAATTTGTCAACTTTAAAAGGAGAATTAATAAGAGTATCTTCTGATATTTTCATAGTTTTTTCGAACTTTTATTTTCAAGGACTATTATTTAGATACAAATGTAATTCTCGATGTCACAATTTTCTATGATTATATACATTTGTAGTAATAATTGGTGAAAAAAACGAACTGTGAGTGACCTCACTGAGTGATACCCCCCGCTTGCAGTTTAGTAGGAGTTGCGCTTACAAGGTACATGGCCCCCCCCCCTTTTCGTGAAAGTATAAGTTGAATTATCTCCCCTTTTAAATTTTGGACAGCAACCATATTCCTTCATGCACATCTGCAGGTAGTGTACTACAAGCAGGGTTTGAAATTAGCGGTCGCCCACTCGCCAATGGCGAGTGGTTTTCCGTGTGGGCCCCTCAATTTTCAAATCTGTTCACCCACATGACGAGTAAATCCTAGAAATTGAAAGTACAGTTTTTAATAAAATCGCGATATTTCTTCAACTTGGTATCCTGGCTGAATCAATATTTGGGCTCTATGTATTTCTTCGGACGTTTTGCATGTGATTACCAAAAAAATCCAAAGAGTTACGATTGTTTTGTATCCTAAAATCGGCTGTTCAATTTAACCTTTGCGTTCAACATTTGGCTATTCCTTCTAACAGTGTTACTTCCGGCAAATACAATTTCTTAAAGAATGACTCGTTCAAAATTTATGTATAATTTTATTTTAAACATATCTGAATAAAATGTCTTTAATAACATTTAATTGCATCAGTTATTATCTCATCCATTCTAAATTTTTCTTCAAGATTGTGTTTAATCTAAAAATATTAATTAAGGAAATCAACCATATTTTTCCCGATCGGATTTCAATTTATATTCATTTGCTAATTTCCGTTAATCAGAATATGATTTTACTGATCTTTCTGACTAGCATACTATGTCACGACAAATTAGTCGACAAATTCTTTCCTAATCTTAACGGGAACTCTCACTTTGTGAAACGGAAAGTCGAAGTTAGAAATGATTATTACAAGGACTATGACAAAGTAAAAAGGTCACGGCAGTTCAGCAAATCATGTCCAACAGATCAACCATTAACGCTGGCCATGGAGGAAACTGATGCAGTTAAAATAATTAAGACATTAAAGAAAGATATATACAGTAAATTAGAGAAGCATGATAGACCTGTTAATGACTTTCTCTGGTTGTGTGAAGTTGAGAAATGTGTATTGATTAAATAAATTCAAAAAATGTAAATTGATTTTATTTCAATAAATTTCAGTGAATCGTTCACAAGGCAAATTCCTACAAACAATGCCCTGTCAACACACACAACAGTTCATAAATTACAGTAAAAACGCTCAAATCAAACACAACAAAAAAAACCCACCTAAAATATGATATATACATGTAATACAGTACAAAAATGTGCCGTGGGCTCCTAAATTTTGGTGTGGGCCCCCAATTTTATTACTTTAGGGGCCCACATGGCTACTTGAAAAAAAGTTAAGTTCAAACCCTGACAAGTGTGTAAGGTTTCATAAAAATCCAATAAGCCGTTTAGGAGGAGTTGCGCTTACAAGGTACATGGATGGACGGACAGTATAGGTCGAATTATCTCCCCTTTTAAATTTTGGACAGCAACCCTATTCCTTCATGCACATCTGCAGGTAGTGTACTACAAGTGTGTAAAGTTTCATAAAAATCCAATAAGCCGTTTAGGAGGAGTTGCACTTACAAGGTACACGGACGGACAGGGTGGTTCCTATATACCCCCCAAACTTTGTTTGTGGGAGGTATAATTAAACTTCTTATTTTAATCATATTATAAGAAAAAGTAGAAATCAAATTATATAAATATTATAAGAAGAAGAAACTATATTCATTTCTGCTTTTAATTCTGAAAAGTTCATGAAAATCAAGATAGAAATGACTTGACAAGCATTTAAAAAAAATCAAGGTTTTAATTGAAATAAATACATGTAATTGCATCGGTGGTGTAATGGTTAGCGTGCTCACCTCGAGTGCGGTAGATCACGGGTCCAAGCCCTGATCGGGTCAAACCAAACACTATATACAAATACAAATACTTTATTAGCACAAACTCATCAACAATAAATGGTTATGGCTCAGAATATATGATAATACGCAATAACATAATATGAATGTAGTGGAACAAATCATAATAGTTACAGTATAAAACGTTATAATAATTATAGCAAATCTTTTCTTATATTCAAACAGTTTGATATGAAAGAGGAAGTCAATCTAAGAATTGAGTATGACTTATTATTAAACAAAAAGCTTATTTTGTTGTTAGCATTTTTATAACTTGCATTTTCAAGTATATTTGATATTTTTTCATTAAATATGTTTCTTTGAATATTGCATTTTTAAACAATCGAACTTTAGTGAGATATCGTTTAATGCTAGCGCTCATGTAAACCAGAAGACACTGTTTTACACAACATGTGTCACAACCTTCCGCCCAGACAAAACTATAGTCCATATAGAGTCGATTGTAAGAGGGCGAGTAACTTAAATATCAGAAAGAGCATGCATACAACATTCATATATTATAAATCCCCCTCAATATCGGATACTTGTATGCACGTTTGCTCATCTAACAGTATTTCTTTGTTGCAACGCGGATTTTGCGGATGGATATTTCAATATCTAGAAATTGATATTGTGTTTGCAGCGCCCGCCCTTGTCCGAGTGACGCCCTGCCCTTTGTGACTAACGTGGATGTCTTTTTCGTAAACACAAGTGCCCTTTTTATATGTGTTTTCATTTTTTTTTCGCCAGTTTGGTTCACGTTTCGAACAACTGTTTCATGTTTACATTGTAGCGCCCCCTATCTAATTTGAATATGTCAAAGTTAAATTTAGAACATTAACTAATGTAACGTATATCGATCGATTTTCTGATTAGATTTCACGGTAATTATAAAAATTTGAACTTTGAAATTCATATCATTCACAATGCCTTCCCGGAAAAGACGTTTGAAAGAAAGTGGCAAAGGAAAACAAAAGTTTGACATCGTATTTTTCAACTTCGTAAGTCGATATAAAAAATGAGTTATTTCCCTTTGTTATATTATTTGTACTTGAAACAAACCAAAATTAACAAAATCTAATATGCCATTTACATTATTTTATTATCAAACACAATAAAACCACTTAAGTTTAATCTGAAATAAAAACCTGTCTACTTAAACTGAAACAAAGACAATATTTAGCAACAACCAATTCTATATTACCTGTAGTAATACATGTAACACACATGCGTAAATAGACATCCATTACAATACAGATATTTTGAAAAACTTTACAACATTGGTATAAAAAAAATTTAAGATCAATTATATCAAATTTTGTTCTACTTTGGATTGAAGTTCATATTTTTCTAGACAGCAATCTTTATTTTTTGAAGTAAATGAACTACAGATTAACCCATTAAATAGAAAATTAACTGATTCAGACCCCCCTGACACTCCTAGAAAAAGACATAGTGGTCACAAAGTGGGCTTTGATAACAATTGGAAGTTAAATCGACCATGGCTTGAGTGTGTTGAAAATAGTATGAAGTGTTTCTTGTGTACCAGACACAATATGAAAAATGTATGGGCTACAACAGGATGTGAGTCACTTAGACTAGATAAAATTAAAGAACATGAATCAAGTACTGACCATATTAACTCTGTAGCTATAGAAACTCTGCACATTAAGGTGCCCTTTTTCAGCCAACGTTTATGCATAAAAGTGCCCTTTTCAGAAGTAGAACCCTACCCTTTTGAAATCCTAGCTAGAACACTGGTTTACTATGTAAGAGACTTTGATTTTCGTACTGCGTCTGAAAATTGACATTTGAACAACAAAAAATGCGTGTGGATATTTCAGCAAGTGTACAAAAATTGTACCTTTCTACTTTTGTCCTGTTCCGAAATGTGTGTTTTCTGTTTTTAATTTTAGAATAAATTTTAAAACATAAAGTCTATTTATATCCTATGCTGCTGGGGGTTACAATTCAACTGGTTTGTCAGTGTCGTTAGTTCTTGACCATCGTAGTTTTGTTCAGGATTGGGAACCAGTGCTTTAGACAACACGTGTTCTAATGTTTGACGTACTATCTAATGAAAAGTCTAGAAAATCCCAAAGAGGTTTTGACCTGTTAACCTTGACTCACTGCTGACGTATTTATGTCTAACAATACATTCTTTTAAAGTATGTTCCACCTAAAAATAAGTATGAAATGAAAGTATCGATGTAGGGCAACCGGCATACAAACTTGGACACAAATAATGAAAAAAAAACCTGTATAATACTCCAGTAGGTGTCCGTAAATGGATGAGGGAATTCCGGGAACTGAATGTTGATGTTGGCTTCAAAACAAAAAAGATAAAAATGGAAAGGACACAGATGTTGTCTTCGGAAGGCTATATATATATATATATATACAATGTATATCATTGGATAAAAGTTCATCGTCAGATCTATTAATGAGTGTTGTAAATTTGTTCAAGAGTCACATTCCCCTTCCACGAAAAAGACCCCATATAGAAAAATATTTCCCTTTTCCAATGTATAAAATAAAACCCACAAATGCACTATATTTCACTTTGACTGTCACATTGATTTGCTTGCCCCTTCAAAACAGATGTAGTGTCTGGTAAACAGTTGATGGGAAATAAAATAATAATGTAATAGAATGTAAAACTGGGTTGTTGCATGTTATAGTAGTAGCTCCTACACCAACTGTTCTTTCCATTTTTGGCACTATTCAATAATTATATTAGTAGTTCCCCCTATATGTGAATAACATATTGAGGCCTAAATTAAAATATTGTTTGTTTTCCCTTTGCGACCGACTCGCCGAAATCGGCACGACTGAAAATTGTTTACAGCCCGTTCCGTGATTTTTTTTTATTAATTTTTTTTGCGATTTCCGGAATTTTTTCGTGTCCGATTCCGGCATTGGATTCATATTATGTAATACTCTTCCGGAGCGTACCGTGAGTCATCATTACTAAAAAACCTAGAGTCCTGACTGTTCCGAATATTCGTAGAAGCATTTCTGAGTTTGAAGCTACGTTATGTGAAATTGTATTACCTGTTTATAACACATGTAGAGTGGGAAACCAATTCCCAAAAGAAACCCCTTAAAATAATAAAAAAAGAAATATGTTTTCTCTTGAAAGTCAAATAAAAACTGTTCAGTCTTCAATCTTTTCAGGGGCCCGGGTGGCTCAATGAGTTAGGTCGCTGGATCTAACAACTCATACAAGCCTATCACCAATACGGCGTGGGTTCGCGCCCAGCTTTGTAAATTACAAAAGAGGGTGCACTCGACTTGCAACCGCAAGTGATAAAGTTTACCAGTTGCTTGCCCATGGTCGGTGGTTCTCTCCGGGTACTCCGGCTTCCTCCACCACTAAAACTGGTCGCCATGATATAGCTGAAATATTGTTGAAAGTGGCGTTAAACACCAAAAATCAAATCAATCAATCTTTTCATTGATATGGCCCAACTGTTGCCAACATACAAAGATATCAGTTTCTGACAATGGATAAATTTTCCAACAAGATCCCACAAGCACGTGACAAGGGACAGCATAAATTACATTCTTTGATTACAATTGCACAGATAATATGACAATAAACAAAGATATTGGGTGTCTAGAAATCAGTTTGTCTGTCAGCCTGCAAATCATGCTTGATAAAAAAAAATAATTCACCTACCTACCGACCCAGATCTTTCAGGCTAGGGTCGGAAAGGGGAAACAAACATATTTTTAAGGCTGGCCTGATGTCTCTGGAGTTTGCTCTCAATTTACTATTTCAAAATTTGACATCTTTTTCTAGAAGTATACTGATATTTTGCGATTGTGCATAGCATACAAAAAATCTACATGCAAGCATGTTCGATCATTTAACATCACCTTTGGTGCTTTCATTTACAATGTAGGAGAAAATGTGTATTGATATTTGGTGGATCCTTGCAGCTAAGCATGAAGCATAAAGGAAAAAGAGCAAAGACTGGTTGGCTCAGAATTAGGATAATGTGGGGTGACATGTCTGTCTGCAGACTGTTGTTTCAGTGAGCTACATGTAGCACTTTGAAAATCCAACTAAGCATGTTGGTCTAGGACAAAGCAGACCTCATCATCATCTCATTGAAAATTAACTAGTTCTCGCCATGATAGAGCTGAAAAATTGCTGAGTTGACATTAAACAACAATCGCTCACTAACTATATAAAATATATAGGGAAATATTTCAGTGCAGAAAGACTTTTGACTCGTCACAGTTTTTAAATTGTAAAAAGTTTTTGATTTGTATTTTTCAGGCATCAGATTTCAGAAATCAGGTAGGTGAATTTATTGAAAACACTACAACAAAAACAGAAGGACAGTTCTGGCCGATAATAAAATCTGTGACCATACGTATTCCGAGGTGTGGTGTCTGTAGTTCAGGAG
>MJUT01002978.1:892598-903624 GCA_002080005.1 Gigantidas platifrons
TGACCTCAAAGTTGTTTCAATTTAGTATTCCAGCAGGATTTATCGTCAAAGTTGTTTCAATTTAGTATTCCAGCATGATTTATCATCAAAGTTGTTTCAATTTAGTATTCAAGCATGATTTGACCTCAAAGTTGTTTCAATTTAGTATTCAAGCAATATTTGACCTCAAAGTTGTTTCAATTTAGTATTCAAGCAATATTTGACCTCAAAGTTGTTTCAATTTAGTATTCCAGCAGGATTTATCGTCAAATTTGTTTCAATTTAGTATTCCAGCAGGATTTATCATCAAAGTTGTTTCAATTTAGTATTCAAGCATGATTTGACCTCAAAGTTGTTTCAATTTAATATTCAAGCAATATTTGACCTCAAAGTTGTTTCAATTTAGTATTCAAGCATGATTTGACCTCAAAGTTGTTTCAATTTAGTATTCAAGCAATATTTGACCTCAAAGTTGTTTCAATTTAATATTCAAGCAATATTTGACCTCAAAGTTGTTTCAATTTAGTATTCAAGCACGATTTGACCTCAAAGTTGTTTCAATTTAGTAGTCAAGCAATATTTGACCTCAAAGTTGTTTCAATTTAGTATTCAAGCAATATTTGACCTCAAAATTGTTTCAATTTAGTATTCCAGCACAAATTGTCATCTAAGTTGATTCAATTTAGTATTCAAGCAATATTTGACCTCAAAGTTGTTTCAATTTAGTATTCAAGCATGATTTGACCTCAAAGTTGTTTCAATTTAGTATTCAAGCAATATTTGACCTCAAAATTGTTTCAATTTAGTATTCCAGCACAATTTGTCATCTAAGTTGATTCAATTTAGTATTCAAGCAATATTTGACCTCAAAATTGGTTCAATTTAGTATTCATGGATAATTTGTCCTCAAAGTTGTTTCAATTTAGTTTTCCAAAAGGATTTGTCCTTAAAGTTGTTTCAATTTAGTATACCAGCACGATTTGTGTCTTCTGGTTGTATGGGGTATATTGAATACAAAAATAACCAGAATAAGTGCTTAAACATATGTATATGAAGAATGTCACACAACTTGTGTGAGTGAGTGATTATTGTTTATAATGCCAAATGAATTTTTTTTTGGCTATATCAGTGCGAGAACAAATTATATTTTGATGTGATGACTATTTCCCCTTTGTACTAGACCAACACGTTGAGTTGGATTTTTATAGTGCTAATTCACTGAAACAACAGTCTGTGGGTATACATGTCACTCCACTCTGACACATTATTCTGATTCCGAGCCAATTAATCTTCGGTCTTACTCCTTAGTACTGTGTGCTTAGCGAGAAGCAACAAATCCCAATTTTATAGTCTTTGGTTTGACCCGAGTGGTGCTCGAACCCACGATCTACTGCACTTGAGGCAGAACGGTAACCATATTACCACCATTGCAGTTCTTACAACTTGGAACAGTTCCTAATGAGTAACAATTTGTTAGGTGTTCATTGTTGTTGGTGGCTCATTGTAAGTTTAAATTTTTCAACCATGTTCATCATTTTTCCTTTTTCTGGTGTCAACAAAAACATCTCATCATGTGCTCATCCTAAAACAAACTTTTGCAATCATGATGCATTATTAGAAATAGAGCTAATATAATGGACATCAAATGACAAATAATCAATCAATTCTTTCATTGGTTGCGTACTTCAGTAGCAAGTAGTACAGTAGTCCCCCTTTATATTGCCACCCTTTCCGCAATGAAAAAGTTGTCTTATAAGAGGAATGGCCTTTCTAAAGGGGGACAATTTGGTATTGTTTTACTAGTGGTGTTCTGATGATGGGGAAATGTCGGAAATCAGTTGGTTTTGCACCGCGATATCGATAATCGATTGGGATTTTCTGTAATCGATTATCGCTGTCGAAATCCGGATTTTCTTATTACAACTTACGGTCCGTCTACGATTCCCTAATTCGTTAATTCTAAAAGCGGAAATGAATGACAACAACAACGTGGTTGTAATAATACAGTGTCTGAAATGGACGGTCTCCCAGTCGCCAAATGCGACTAATATCTTATTCAGGCGACCAAAAGCTGCTCCAAATTAGGTAGTCACTGGCCCAACAAAAAACGTCTGGGTGATTGCCTAAAAGACTGTTAAAAATTGTTGTTTTTAATTTAGTTTTTATTTCAAAGTATCTGAAAATTCAACAGCAAACACAATATCAATATCTGGTACCTTGTGTACATACAATTTTATACCTTTACGTACGGAATTCAGGCTTAAATAAATCGTAAACCAGTTTCATAAACTGGTATATCTGATAACCGCAAAGTACAACAACGAGCAACAACAGACTTATAATACTTTCCCGGCGGGAAATACCGATCAGCATGTTACTTTCCCCGTGTGTTTTTTTACTTTCCTCGGGAAACGGGAAATGATAATCTTCATGCCCTGTAATTGGGAGTGTTTTCTTTTTTGGAACCAGAACTTTTGTTTACAAATTAAAAACTAATAGGAAAAGTTAACAGTTGGTTATAAAACAGAAAATGACAGCTGTGTAGCCTCAAACAAAGCAAGAACTATTATTAACTAACTAAAAGTTCAACTGTTCAAGTAAACATGGGATCATCATCATATAATAGAATACAACATGCAAATTTATTCACAACTAAAATAATAGAACACTCATATGGTTTAAACCGATTGTAATAGATAAGTCGGTTGGTTGACGTCAACCGATAGTAATAGATAATCGGTTCCTGTTTCCAACCGATTGCACACCACTATGTTTTACTATATCAGTGCATCTGAAAACTGGCCTGATAAGAAGGGTAGCCTCTGATGGGAGTGGCTTTATAAGAGGGGGATGGAGGCCTCTGATGGGAGTGGCTTTATAAGAGGGGGAGGTAGCCTCTGATGGGAGTAGCTTTATAAGAGGGGGGAGGGTGGCCTCTGGTGGGAGTGGCTTTATAAGAGGGGGAGGGTAGCCTCTGATGGGAGTGGCTTTATAAGAGGGGGAGGGTGGCCTCTGATGGGAGTGGCTTTATAAGGGGAGGGTGGCCTCTGATGGGAGTGGCTTTATAAGAGGAGGGTGGCCTCTGACGGGAGTGGCTTTATAAGAGGGGGAGGGTAGCCTCTGATGGGAGTGGCTTTATATGAGGGGGAGGGTGGCCTCTGATGAGAGTGGCTTAATAAGAGGGGAGGGTGGCCTCTGATGGGAGTGGCTTAATAAGAGGGGAGGGTGGCCTCTGATGGGAGTGGCTTTATAAGAGGGGGAGGGTGGCCTCTGATGGGAGTGGCTTTATAAGAGGGGGAGGGTGGCCTCTGATGAGAGTGGCTTTATATGAGGGGGTGGCCTCTGATGGGAGTGGCTTTATAAGAGGGGGAGCATGGCCTCTGATGGGAGTGGCTTTATAAGAGGGGGACTACTATATGTATTTTAATTTACCATCATTTTGTGTCAGAATGTAGTTTTCTCCTGTTATTTTGCATCCTTCTTCAGATATAAGTGAGGCAGCTTTGACAATTTCTGATCTGTGTAGTAGAACAGGTGTAGAGCTTTCTTTGGCAACTGAAATGCCAAGTTATTCTACAGAAAATAGTACAGAAATAGCCAGTACTCAAAGACAACAGTATTCCCAAATCTCCAGTGGTACTGTAGAAGGAGCCAATTCTTCTGCATCAGGATTGCCTCCTAAGAGTTGTGCAAGTCAACAATCTTATCCAGGTAATATTTCAATATCATGAAAAGAAAAGACTTGTACATGGAAATGAATCTTTGAACAAGAAAATCATACAGTCGGCCAGAAAAAGAAAAATTAACAAGATGTTCCTACTATATATTTAAGGAATATTTTCAATGTTTGAACAGTTTATACGATCAAATCTGTTTTGGAACAGTTTATGGTTAATAAACCATGAGGTAGTTGATGAAAAGTGTAAATTGTTCCAAACCAGGTTATACAAGTTCAAAAATTGAAAATATTCCTTATAATTTAATTTTTACAACAAAATATAATGATTCCTTGATTTTAATTACGATTATTTCATAAGAATATATGTATTTGTCGTTTGCGAATGAATATGTTGGTGACGTCACTATACCAATCCCAGGTTATCAAGTATAACCAGTTTTTCTCCAGGCGGATCAGCCAATCAGATGGCAGTTTTCACATCAAATTGAATTATAAATGTTTATATAATCAAAGCAAAAATAACAAAGAAGGTCAAAACTTGGCTAATAGTAATGTTCAAAAAGATGTTTCTTTGAATATATTACAAGGTAGACATGGACAAGTCACTTAGGACATGGAAATAATAGCCAAGGGGTTTTCAGTCAATAGGATATTGATTTTTCAGCTATCTCATGGCGAGAACAAGTTACATTTCGATGAGACGATTATGATGTCCGCTCAGAAGGATTTTTATAGTGCTAGCTCAGTGAAACAACAGTCCATGGGTAGACATTGCTCCACTCGGAAACATTATCCCAATTCTGAAACAACCAGTCTATGCTCTTACTTAATAATGCTATTTACTTAGTGAAGAAACAGCAAATACCAATTGTATAGTCTTTGTTTTGACATGACTGGACCTTGAACCCATGATCTACGACACTCAAGGTGAACACCCTGAACATGACACCACGATCTACCACACTCAAGGTGAACACCCTGAACATGACACCACGATCTACCACACTCAAGGTGAACACCCTGAACATGACACCACCGATGTGGTTTCTTGTGTTGAATTCAACGGAAATATAATACATGTCCAGAATATATCATGTCATATATCTTTTCTCAAACTTGAATAGCGGGGTTGTTGTGGCCGTGCAATCTGTGCCTATCACCAATGATGTTGTGAGTTTGAATCTCGATCAGGGCGAGGTGTACAACATTATGTGATAAAGTTTGTCAGTGACTTGTGACAGGTCAGTGGTTTTCACCATGTTTCTGGTTTCCTCCACCACGATATAACTGAAATATTGTTGAAAGTGGCGTTAAACACCATCAAGCAAACAAACAAACTTGAATAACATATTATATTATGATGTGTAGCTTTTCATATTAAGTAATTTTATACTAAGCTATTGTTGAAAGTGGTGTTAAATCCTAACCCCCTTTACCTCAGCATAATTTTCCACAGTATTGGTACAATTCATTTTTATTTGCCTCCAGAGGCTAGGGTTTTTAGTAACGATTGATGTTTGTTTGTTTAGCTATGCGTACATTCCCAAGCACTCGCCACACTGTCTTGTAAGCTCACCCACTTCAGCAAACAATGGATAAGTTTGAAACGGCAGTTTTCCAAGTGGTGCAATAATCATGAAATATCATTATATTTAGACCTGTCACGACTGATGTTGTGAGTTTGAATCTCAATCTGGGCGAGGTATGCTACCTATTGTGATAAAAGTTTGTCAGTGAGTTGCGACAGGTCAGTGGTTTTTACCGTGTTCCTCTGGTTTCCTCCACCAATAAAACTGACTGCCACGATATAACTGAAATATTGTTGAAAGTGGCATTAAACAGCATCAAGCAAACAAACAAGCTTGAATAACATATTATATTATGATGTGTAGCTTTTCATATTAAGTAATTTTATACTAAGCTAATGTTGGAAACATCTGGTTTTTGGCTTACTTTTTGACAAAAATTGTTGAAATATCTTGGATTGATTGGTATTTAATGCCAAATTTAGCAGTATTTCAGCTATATTGTGGTGTGGAAATATTTTAGAAGCAACGTGGTCAACAAATCATATCAATACAGGATTATATTATGCTTCTACTTGTTCATCCAAACACCAGCATATATCTACAAACCATTATACCAAAATGTAAATAAATATGGAAAATGGAAGGGAGTTAAATTTATATAACGTTGGTTCTGGACATCAAACTAGGTTTTCTTCAAACATGTACTCAATTGAAAATTATGCATGTAATGAACTCAATAAAAACAGAAAGTCTTCCTGTTCTCCTATTTATTTATTTCTATAACGTTCTTAGTAACAAACTTTAATTTAATTATCAAGGTGTCTCCAAGTTTATCAAACTTTGTTTGGTTTGCAAGCTTGAGAACTATATAAACCTTTCTTCATTTCTTGCTACAGGTAATAATAAACAAGTGCAGAATTTAGCAACAACAACAGCTAATTCAGTAAGCAATGCATTGATTGGAAACAACACTCTAATTCCATTACTACATATACAACAAGCATCTATGACAAGATCATCATCCAACTTTCCTAGAGATGTATCACCATCTACGACAAAATCATCATCCATTGGTAGTGCACCACAATCTACTACCAAATCGTTATCCCCATTTAGACCATCGCAGAGTGCAACTAAATCGTCATCCATTTGTAGTGCATCACAGTCTACTACAAAATCGTCGTCCATTTGTAGTGTATCACAGTCTATGACAAAATCGTCATCCATTTGTAGTGTATCACAGGCTACAACAAAACCATACATGTGTAATGTATCACCATGTACATCACAAGATAGAAATCTTGATTCACCCGTCAACACAACTAATTCTGTTCAAAGTGGACAGAGTGATATTTTACAAAACTCCAGAACTTCAAATCCACAGAGTCACAGATCATCAGACATGTCACAAACGACAAATCCTCTTAATAAAAGATTGTTTACATCAGTTCATAGGTCAGACTTGTCACAACCAATTGAATCAGAGACTGACAGATCATTTGCTTCACAACATAAATCTTCTACGTCAAAGGCATATCAATCTCTTCATGATGATGTGCTGAGCAAGCAATATGCAGATTTAAAGAAAAATATTTGGAGTCTTAGGAAACCAAAGTCCAGTCTCTCTAAGCAACAAACACATTCTGGTATGGGTAAAGATGATCTCACTGATGCAGCAAGTCTTGTTCCAGAAGTCAAAGTAATGACTGAATTGTCTGATGATTCAACTCCACCAAAAAGGAGGAAAATAAGAAAAGGTGAGGATTATTTTTGAGAGCTATAAAAGGTGTATATTTTTATTTAATTTTGTATTTGTGTTATAGACTACATTTACAATAAGATCATGCATGATTGCATCTTTACTATAAAGTAAAGTACATACCTGTCAAACTCAGAGAGTTAAAAAATAATATGCACCTATGCAATATTATGTCCTACCCTATGGTAACCTTTTGTGCTATTTTTGTTTTGCACATTTCCACCATTTATAGCACATCTAGTCCACAGGACCATGTGAGCTTTTGTCATCATTTTGTAAGAAAGTTCCTTTGTTGTCATCATCAGAAGTCTATTTTGATTCTAATACAACACCACATCAAAGTGCAGAGTCATTGATCATTGTTAGCACCATTTGATTGGCTGGCATTCAAAGCTAGGTGCAGAGTCATAGATCATTGTGAATGTCATTTAATTGGTTGGCATTCAAAGTCAGGTGATGAGTCACTGATCATTGTTAATGCCATTTAATTGGTTGACATTCAAATCCAGGTGCAGAGTCATAGATCATTCTTAATGTCATTTGATTGGCTGACATTCAAAACTAGGTGCAGAGTCATAGATCATTGTTAATGTCATTTGATTGGCTGACATTCAAATCCAGGTGCTGAGTCACTGATATTTGTTAATGTCATTTAATTGGTTGGCGTGCAGAGTCATGGATCATTGTTAATGCCATTTGATTGGCTGACATTCAAAGCCAGGTGCTGAGTCACTGATCATTGTTAATGCCATTTAATTGGTTGGCATTCAAAGTCAGGTGATGAGTCACTGGTCTTAGTTAATGTCATTTGATTGGTTGGCATTCAAAGTCAGGTGATGAGTCACTGGTCTTAGTTAATGTCATTTGATTGGTTGGCATTCAAATCCAGGTACAGAGTCATAGATCATTGTTAATGTCATTTGATTGGCTGACATTCAAAGTCAGGTGCTGAGTCACTGATCATTGTTAATGTCATTTGATTGGTTGGCATTCAAATCTAGGTGCAGTCAAGGATCATTGTTAATGTCAATTGATTGGCTGACATTCAATTTTTGTTATGTTCTGAAACTGCACTCATCTCTTATTTATTGTGTGGTATAAATAATTGTGGGATGGTTGTCTACAAAGCATATGATTTTTGTGACAATTAGAAATCCAAAATTGGGAAAATTTTGAAATGTCCTTTTTCAGAAATTAAATAAGTTAGTGATTGATTGTTATTTAATGCCAGGTGAGCCATTTTTCTGCTGTATCACAGCGAGAACAAATTACATGTCAATGAGATGATGGTGATGATAATGTCTGCTTTGTACTAGACCAACAGGCATACTTGGATTTTTATGGTGCTAGTTCACCGAAACAAGTCACTCCACTCTAACACATTACTTGATTCTGAGCCAGCCATGCAGTTTTGTTCTTACTCCTTAATGTTGCATGGTTGGCCGAGACTTTGGTTTGACTAGATCTGGGCTCAAGCTTATGAACTACCGCACACGAGATGAACATGCTAATTAATCATGATTCCGTTTTATCAGTAAAATTAATCATAACAAGTATAAAGACTTGATCTACAGTTTTAGGTAAAGAAGTTGTAACCATCAAAGCAGACTCTGGATCATATGATGACCAAAATTTACAAAATGAAGAAATTGCAATCACCATGTCAGACGCTGAATTATATGATGACAAAAATTTACAAAGTGAAGGAATTGCAATCACCATATCAGACACTGAATCAGATTAAAGAGAACAGATGACCAAGATGTAGAATATTAGTTGAATATTTATAGCGTTAAAAGACAATACTAACATTAGTTTGGAAATAAACTGAGTCTTATTTTAAGATGATATTTGATTATTATTTATACAGAAATCAATGTATTGTGTATATATCACATGACATCCCAGGTCACATGCACTTAACTAATGATTTAGAGAAGTTCTATTAATATATGTAAATGTACTTGGCGAGAGTGGGAGGGTGATATCAAAGTACAATGAAATCCGTCTAAACCAAACCTGCTCGGAACCACCTTTTGTGTTCAGAATAAACAGTGTTCGCATTATGCAAGTTAAATTTAGCAAGATTTCCTTTAGTTGGACTTTATTTTATATATGGTTTATACAGGATTCAGGTTGAGGTAAAAACAGTTTTTACTGTAATATGTTTATTTCTGTAAAGGATTCCGGTTTATTCAGGTTTAGGTAAGAACAGTTTTTACTGTAATACGTTTATTTCTGTAAAGGATTCCGGCTTATTCAGGTTTAGGTAAGAACAGTTTTTACTGTAATACGTTTATTTCTGTAAAGGATTCAAGTTTAGGTAAGAACAGTTTTTACTGTAATACGTTTATTTCTGTAAATTATAACAAAATGTCATCTTTCAATTTTGCAATTTGCAGAAATCAACTCGACCGGTGCTTAAACATTAAATTGATGAGAAACAAGTTATCTTAATATTGATTGCTTGCCTTTTTTTTTTATTATAANACAATGTAGATTCGAATTTACTCATTTAGAGGATCCTCATTTGAAACTTTTTTGTCCTTAATGTGATCGTAATGTACAAACGTACTATATATTTATTTTTAATTTTTAGCTAGTTTAATTATTACTGGGCCAGTTTGTTAGTTTATATATCATTTGTCGATTTGTTATTCATTACATATTAAGTAGATATAGTTATGTAAAATAATGTAAACTTACTCATTCTATCTCATCTGACTATAAGCCATGTGAGCTTTTGTTATCATTTGGCGTCTGTCGTCATTGTAGATCGACTTCATACATTTCAATCTTCTTCTTTGAAACCACTTGGCTAATTGGTACCAAGCTTGGGTGGAATGGTCATTGGATGGTTTTTTACTGATTTTGTATATTTCATGTGGATCAGCCATTCAAGTTGGCTACCAGGGCCAAAAATATATATTCTGAATGGTTGAAATTAAAAATCAAATCTTCTTTGAAAGCACATTGTAGAATTAAGTGTTACATTGTGGGTATAATCCTTAGATGGTCAACTGCCAGTTTTGTGTTTTTCATGCGAATCTGAAATTTGACCCAAAAAAAGGATTGTCTTAAGAATCAGAAGTGGAAATGCAAGTATAAACGGCATGAGTCATTATCTTGATGCACAGATTCAAGCTTGCACAAATGAAGACCCCAGTGTCTTTGGATTCCGATCCTTGAAGTCCAAAGTTTGCATAGGCTGCAATGGTACAAAAAACCATGTATCCTTAAGAACCATCAATGGAAATGTAATTTTATTTGACAATACAATGGCATAATTTTGATGTGAGGATTCTTTGGTTTCAACTTTAGGGTCAGGGGTTATGGTATCACACTCCACTTTCAACAATATTTCAGTTATATCGTGACAGTCAGGTTTATTGGTGGAGAAAACCGGAGAAAATCACCTACCTGTCGCAATTCATTGACAAACTTTATTACATAATGTCTAACAAGTACACCTCACCAAGATCGAGATTCGAACTCTCAAGGTCAGTGGTGATAGGCACTGATTGCATAGGTGTCAAATTTAGGCCTCGGGGTCATTGGTATCAAATACTTTGTGGTCCAACGATGAAAGTAAGATCCAATGGGAAGTTTTTAAACAAAATTTCTGAAGAACCAGGAATGGAAATGCAATTGTATTTTGCATGAGACAATTAATCTTCTTTACAAGGTGAGTGATACAGACTTATGTGAGACTTTTAGTTAACATGAGACAATTAATCTTCTTTACAAGGTGAGTGATACAGACTTATGTGAGACTTTTAGTTAACATGAGACAATTCATCTTCTTTACACGGTGAGTGATACAGACTTATATGAGACTTTTAGTTAACACCAACATGTCAACATTTTATTGTTAGGGAAGATTAGTTATTAACTAACTGTGTAACCCTCTATAAATATTATTATTATTTTATTAGGGAAGATTAGTTATTAACTAACTGTGTAACCCTCTAAAAATATTATTATTATTTTATTAGGGAAGATTAGTTATTAACTAACTGTGTAACCCTCTATAGATATTATTATTATTTTATTAGGGAAGATTAGTTATTAACTAACTGT
>MJUT01002978.1:932511-953670 GCA_002080005.1 Gigantidas platifrons
AGACAACAATGACAAATGATTGATTGATTGGTGTTTAACGTCAACTTTAGCAGTATTTCAGTTATATCGTGGCAAAGACTACAATTACAATATATATCAAAAGACTGATTATTATAAAGAAGTGATAAAAAAAAATCAATTAAAAAAAAACATTTTAAAAGCTTATTCAACTGTTAAAAGTTTCAAGAAAATAACATTCACAATAAATTTTAAAAGATAGATCACAATAAACTCATGTTATATAAAAATTTGAAAATTGACCAAATGTGGAGACTTGCAACAGAATTAAGTATATACCCTCTTAATAGAAAAAATAAATGCACATTTGGACTCATGAATGTTTTTTGGACTGGACTTTTGATAAATTTGTTTGAATATTGTCGACTAACAACTGTTGATAAAGGAAGGTCATATTTAACAGAAGCGAGAATCAGATTCGGTTTCATTGTCGATGATGTCTATAATAATAAAATAATAATAATCATTATAGAGGGTTACACAGTTAATTAATAACTAATCTTCCCTAATAAAATAATAATAATCATTATAGAGGGTTACACAGTTAGTTAATAACTAATCTTCCGTCTCTCAGGTCCTCATTAACATATTAAAACATACATTGTAAAATACAATCTATATAAAAAGCTACACACAAGAAGCAAAACATTCTAAGTATACACAAAAGATTTAGTAAACATTTAATATTAATATATGGTACATCATCATTTAAAAGGAGACTTTTAACTTTTGTTTTAAATGCATTATGAGTTTGCCGTATTGAAAAGGGAAGTTAATTTCATAGCTTTGGTGCAGAGTATGTATAAAAGTTTTTGGTAGAAAGTTCAGTATTTTTCCTTTGGTATTTCATTTGTAACTATTCACTAACAACATTTCTGTCTAATAAATACGTACAATTTCTTATCAACTTCTATAATTTGATCTTCTGGTTTAGAGGCAAGGGGCCGTCGTGATCATGTGGTAATTGGATTTACAACTACCTATTCTATCAGTACCTATTCCCACTAATGTTGAGTTTGAATCCCACTCAGGCGATGCAACATTATGTTATAAAGTTAGTCAGTGACTTATGACAGGTCGGTGGTTTTCTCTGGGTACTCTGGTTTCCTCCACCAATAAAACTGACAACCACGATATAACTGAAATATTGTTGAAAGTGGCATTAAAGACCATAAACCAAACCTATAAGAGACAATTGGACTTTGCGACATCACAATATCAAATGATCATAAAAATATCCCATAGATATCTATTTTAGCGTTACTGGAATAACCTTCGTCAGGTAAGCTCCAAGTCAAAAGATTGGAAAGCCTGAAAACTTTTACAAGTCTTTAAAACAAATACATTAACAATAAAATGTTGACATGTGGGTGTTAACTAAAAGTCTCACATAAGTCTGTATCACTCACCCTAACAATAAAATGTTGACATGTGGGTGTTAACCAAAAGTCTCACATAAGTCTGTATCACTCACCCTAACAATAAAATTTTGACATGTGGGTGTTAACCAAAAGTCTCACATAAGTCTGTATCACTCACCCTAACAATAAAATGTTGACATGCTGGTGTTAACTAAAAGTCTCACATAAGTCTGTATCACTCACCCTAACAAAAAAATGTTGACATGTGGGTGTTAACCAAAAGTCTCACATAAGTCTGTATCACTCACCCTAACAATAAAATGTTGACATGTGGGTGTTAACTAAAAGTCTCATATAAGTCTGTATCACTCACCCTAACAATAAAATGTTGACATGTGGGTGTTAACCAAAAGTCTCACATAAGTCTGTATAACTCACCCTAACAATAAAATGTTGACATGTGGGTGTTAACCAAAAGTCTCACATAAGTCTGTATCACTCACCCTAACAATAAAATGTTGACATGCTGGTGTTAACTAAAAGTCTCATATAAGTCTGTATCACTCACCTTGTAAATAAGATTAATTGTCTCACATAAATCTGTATCACTCACCGTGTAAAGAAGATTAATTGTTGACATGTGGGTGTCAACTAAAAGTCTCACATAAGTCTGTATCACTCACCTTGTAAATAAGATTAATTGTCTCATGTTAACTAAAAGTCTCACTCACCTTGTAAAGAAGATTAATTGTCTCACATAAGTGTGTATCACTCACCGTGTAAAGAAGATTAATTGTTGACATGTGGGTGTCAACTAAAAGTCTCACATAAGTGTGTATCACTCACCTCGTAAAGAAGATTAATTGTCTCATGCAAAATACAATTGCATTTCCATTCCTGGTTCTTCAGAAATTTTGTTTAAAAATTTCCCATGGATCTTACTTTCATCGTTGGACCACAAAGTATTTGATACCAATGACCCCGATCCTTAAATTTGATACCTATGCAATCGGTGCCTATCACCACTGACGTTCTGAGTTCGAATCTCGCTCAGACGAGATGTACTCGATACAACATTATGTGATAAAGTTTGTCAATGAATTGCGACAGGTAGGTGATTTTCTCCTCTAATAAAACTGACCACCACGATATAACTGAAATATTGTTGAAAGTGGCATGTAATACCATAACCCCTGACCCTAAAGTTGAAACCAAAGAATCTTCACATCAAAATTATGCCATTGTATTGTCAAATAAAATTACATTTCCATTGATGGTTCTTGAGGATACATGGTTTTTTGTACCATTGCAGCCTATGCAAACTTTGGACTTCAAGGTTCGGAACCCAAAGACACTGGGGTCTTCATATGTGCAAGCTTGAATCTGTCCATCAAGATAATGACTCATGCCATTTATATTTGCATTTCTACTTCTGGTTCTTAAGACAATGTTTTTTTTGGGGTCAAATTTCAGATTCGCATGAAAAACTAAAAACCGTCAGTTGACCTTCTAAGGAATATACCCACAATGTAACATCTAATTCTGCCACGTGCTTTCAAAGAAGATTTTTTTTAAATTTCAGCCATTTTGAATATTTTTTTGGCCCTGGTAGCCATCTTGAATGGCTGATCCACATGAAAAATACAAAATCAGTAAAAAAATATTCCAACTAAGTTTGGTACCAATTAGCCAAGTGGTTTCAAAGAAGAAGATTGAAATGAGTCAAGTTGATCTACAATGATGACACACGCCAAGTGATAAGAAAAGCTCACATGGCTTAGAGTCAGACGAGTTAAAAAGAGTAAGTTTACATTAATTTATGTAACTATATCTACTTAATATATAATGAATAACAAATGTACAAATGATATATAAACTAACAAAGTGGCCCAGTAATAATTAAACTAGCTAAAAATAAAAAATAAATATATAGTACGTTTGTACATTACGATCACATTAAGGACAAAAAAGTTTCAAATGAGGATCCTCTAAATGAGTAAATTCGAATCTACATTGTATTATAATAAAAAAAAGGCAAGCAATCAATATTAAGATAACTTGTTTCTCATCAATTTAATGTTTAAGCACCGGTCGAGTTGATTTCTGCAAATTGCAAAATTGAAAGATGACATTTTGTTATAATTTACAGAAATAAACGTATTACAGTAAAAACTGTTCTTACCTACACCTGAATCCTTTACAGAAATAAACGTATTACAGTAAAAACTGTTCTTACCTAAACCTGAATAAGCCGGAATCCTTTACAGAAATAAACGTATTACAGTAAAAACTGTTCTTACCTAAACCTGAATAAACCGGAATCCTTTACAGAAATAAATGTATTACAGTAAAAACTGTTCTTACCTAAACCTGAATTCTGTATAAACCGTATATAAAATAAAGTCATCTTTAAAAGGAAATCTTTGTAAATTTAACTTGTATAATGCGAACACCTGTTTATTCTGAACACAAAAGCTGGTTCCGAGCAGGTTTGGTTTAGACTTGTTTCATTGTACTTAGATATCACACTCCCACTCTTTCCAATGTTTAAGTACATTTACATATATTAACAGAACTTCTCTAAATAATTAGTTAAGTGCATGTGACCAGGGATGTTTTGTCATGTGATATATACACAATACATTGATTTCTGTATAAATAATAATCAAATATCATCATGTACATTATGATCACATTAAGAACAATAAAGTTTAAAATTGGGATCCTCTAAATGAGTAAATTTGAATCTACATTGTATTATAATAACTAGAGGCTCTAGAGAGCCTGTAATCGCTCACCTGGTAAAACTTGGCAGGGTAAACCTTTAGAAAGGCTAAGTCTAACAAAGTTTCATATTTTCTTGTGACTTTAGACACAATTTGCTTACTACTGAATGTGTGCTCCATAAATTCTGAAAACCCAAAGTTTTTGTTTTGCAAGTCAAAATTAAAATCTCCCATGGTAAGTATATTAGACTGCTTAAGTTTTAATACTGGAAGAAGGTTATCAACAAGCATATTTTTCAAGTCTTTCTGTTTGCAGTTAGGAGCAGCATGGAACAAATCAAGTCAACTGGCTTGTTACTTTCTGAGAAGAACAACTTAGTACAAATTCCCATAGGGTCCCATAGGCTTCTATGTTAAACTTTGTCCATCTATGGTGGCCATCTTGAATTTCCAATTCCAAAGTTTAATGAAGAACCATCCAAGGATGATTCGTACACTGCAAAAAAATCAATTTGTCCCATAGCCTGTGACAAAAAGATCTTTCAACACAATTCCCATAGGGTTAGTTGGTAAACTAACTTGGAAAATGGAGGCCATCTTGGATTTCCCATCAGCAACGAAAAAAAAAGAAACTTGGTAGAGGACCACCCAGTCATCATTCCTACAATGTTACAATTCCTTTCTGACAAGAAGATCTTCAAAGTCTCAGCCAAACAGAACAACATTTTTGGCCCTGGCAGCCATATCCAGGGTACAAGACAATCTAAGGAACATGTATAACTTGTTTTCGGATCCCATTGGTTGATTACTGTTATGAAATTTATTGTAATTGTCATTGGTATAGTTTGTATTGTATTTGTAATTAATCAATAAAAATATGTTTACACCAAGGAACATTCATATAATGGGAAAAATTCAATTTGTCGAGTAGTTTCTCACAACAAGGTCTTTGATTGAAATTCCCATAGGGCGCAATAAGTCGCCCGGTGGCTGCCATCTTGGATTTCCAATTGACACAAAAATAACAAACTTGGTAGAGGACTACCCAGTCACCATTTCTATGATGTTACAATTCCATCGGCTGAGTTTCTGACAAGAAGATCTTCAAAGTTTCAACCAATCAGAACACATTATTGACCCTGGCCTGGCAGCCATGTTGGATTTCCGATCTGCACCAAAGTAATAGATCAGGTGTAGAACCATCCAAGTAACATTCATATAATGCAAAATATTCAATTTGTTGAGTAGTTTCTCACAAAAAGGTTTTTCAATGAAATTCCCATACGGTCCAATGGTCCGCTGATGGTGATCATCTTGGATGGAGGTCTGGGTCACTGGATATAATTTTGAAAGTTGACCATTTAAGTACCATTCATGCCATGTTTGCTTTAAATTGGCTTACTGGTTTCAGAGGAAAAAAAATTTAAACATTTTTGCCATAGGGTCCTATGTTAAAACTATGTTCGCTGACGGCGGCCATCTTGGATGGAGGTCGGGGTCACAGGACAGAATTTTAAAAGTTTACCAACATGACATTTCTTTGAAAGTTGACCACCTAAGGACCATTCATGCCATGTTTGCTTTAAATTGACTTACTGCTTTCAGAGGAAAAAATGTTTAAACATTTTTCCCATAGGGTTCTATGTTAAAACTAAGTCGAGTCATGGCGGCCATCTTGGATATGCAATCGGCACAAAAATAACAAATTTAGTAGAGGATCATCCAGTCATCATTTCTATGTTACAATTCCATCGGCTGAGTAGTTTCTGACAAGAAGATTTTCAAAGTTTCAACCAATCAGAACACATTATTGGCCCTGGCGGCCATGTTGGATTTCCGATCTGCACCAAAATAACATATTTAGTAGAGGACCTCCCAATGAACATTTCTGCCAAATTTGGTCCAAATCAGTTCAGTGGTCTCAAAGAAGAAGAAGAAAGTATGAAAAGTTTACAGACGCGGACAACGACGGACGCAAAGTGATGACAAAAACTCACATGACCCTTTGGGTTAGGTGAGCTAAAAAAGGCAAGCAATCAATATTAAGATAACTTGTTTCTAATCAATTTAATGTTTAAGCACTGGTCGAGTTGATTTCTGCAAATTGCAAAACTGAAAGAGTTGTACTTGTAAGATGAAATTTTATTATAAGTTATAGAAAGACTTGCAATTTGAGCCTTGTGGCTGACAATACTAGCGGCGGTAAATACACTGTTAATGAACCATAAAATCAGATACTAACACTTGATGATAATGCCTCTCCTAATAAAATTAATAAGTTCAAATTGACAAATAATACCTAAAATTAAGCTAAATCGAAATGGGGGTAAAGGTAACGGAGGAGGACATGCAGGGGGGTCGGATGGTAGTGGAGGTAAAGCCTCGTCTGATAAAAGTCAAAATCAAACAACGCCTGCTGGTATCCGTACTGAGGCTGCACATATTGCTGTCCCATGGAAAACGGATTCCCGTATTGTTGACCTGGATATGCTTGATATAACTGTGCTTGAGGCTATGGTGGCGGGCGGTTGTGACAATGTTGGAGATGGCGGTGGAAGAGAACATGTCGGTGTTGTTGGCATGCTTGGTAAACTATTGGCTAGAATTGGATTATTTGATTTAAACAGGTCTATCACTTGAATCATAGCTTGTATCTGTTGGTCTAGAGCCTGTTTCTGATTGACTATGATATCGCCATTCAAAGCACTACCTCTCCCATCAGCTGATGTGGAGATCCATACTAAAAACAGAATAATCTGATGAAGTCCTATTCATGCCCGTTGTGTCAGTTTTCAACATTTTATTCTTACTTTGAGCATTAGCATCAGCATTAGGACTCATAAGCCTTTTACGATTGCCTGACCTATGAGCTGATTCTCTCGTTTGGTGAGAACTTGAATGAGCAGATTTTCCTGAGTGTTTTTCATCACTTGAACTTCTTTCCCAGTGACTTGATTTGTGATGTTTTTTGGATTGAGAATCACTTTTGTGTTTATGAATTGCAGACATACTTAATGCTAGTTTCAGCTCTAGTTTGCCGTTGGTCCCTGTGTGACTTTTGTGATGCTCTTTGTTCGAATGCTTTGATTTGCGAGATTTGTGTTCTCTATGCAACCTGTGGTCACCGTGGCGAGATTCAGTCAACATTTTGGAAGATATTTTTAAACTTGGCACTTTCTGTTCCAAATGAGAACTTTTATGATGTTCTTTTAATTTAATCTTTTTTTTCATTTTAAGTGGAGAAGCAGCATCTTGAGAAACCGTTGGAGAAATGCCAGGCTCAACTTTGACCCGTGGTGAAACTCCCAGTTCTGCCTTAATTCGTGGCGATATGCCAGACTCTGTTTTAATTTGAATCTTCATTTCAGGGACCAGCTCAGCTTCTTGTTTCACAACAGGTGAGCCACATTGGTCAGTTTTAATACGAATTTTACCGATTTTATTGACCTGCGGAAGTGAACCATGTTCAGTTTTAATTCGTAATTTGCCTACTTCAGTGCTTGATTCGTGATTTACTATTACATGCTTGTTAGAATCATTGTCAGGCAAGTGTTTGTTTTCACCATGTTTAGAATGAGAATGCTTAGTTACTTCATGACCATGTCTCTTACCCTCATGAATCAAGTATTTATGTGAACTAGATTTTCGATGCTTGACAACATCAGGAGTGTGCCTATCACCTTGTTTTTGAACATCTGGTGTGTGACGATCACCCTGCATTGCAATATTGTTTGAAAGATTTTCACTTTGCTTTTGCATATCAGTCCACAGATGCCTACTGGATGTTTGTTGTTTTATATCTATCTCTGGCATTGATTTTTCAGATTTGATCGCTGCCAATTGGTCTTTAGGTTTGTTAATACCCAACCATCTCTCTCGTTCTCTTCTTTCTCTATACTCTTTGATTGTAATAGTTGCTGTAGTTGCAGACACCAGTGCTTCCACGCTTGTTGGGGGCAACACGGTGTCCACGATCGGTTCTGATTTGACTTCAACCTGAGGTTCCTTATTTACTGTTAGGACTATTGGTACAGAAACACTATTTGTTTTGCTGTCAACAGCAGTTTTAGTGGCTTTTTTTCCAGGCCATGCCTTACTTCCGTGGTGTTCCGATGAGGATTTGTGGTGATCACTTTTCCGGTCATGATTGCTCATTGTATGATGATGAGATGATGGATGAGATTTTGTGGATGTGGATGGCTCTGTTTTCACCTTTTTCTCCTGAGGTATTGGATCCATCTCATCCACTAGTTTTTCTCTGTCTTTCCCTGACTAAAATAGACAAAACATCAATAATATGAAGATTTGCAAAAAAACATTTCACTTAAAAAAATTGTAATATCAGCCTCCTCGCCTAGTTTTTCCACTGGGTTGTACATAGCCTCCAAAAGGGGTGCGGCCATTATGGTAGTGATCGTATGGTAGTTGCACCTGTGCAATCAGTGCCTATCACCACTTAAGTTGTGAGTTCTAACCCCGTTCATGGTGAGGTATACTCGATACAACATTATGTGATAAAGTTTGTTAGTCACTTGCGACAGGTCTATGATGTTTTCCGGTTTCATCCACCAAAAAAACTGACCGCCACGATATAACTAAAATATTGTTGAAAGTGGCATTAAACACTATAAACCAACCAATCAAAAGGGGCAATCACTTGTAGTGCAGGAAAATTAAAATACTAGTACTCAATTCAACCTTTGGAAAACATGTAAACGAGTGCCTCATGCACACACTCATTGAATGTAAAATAAAGGTGGCAGCACCTCCTAATAAGCAACAGATTGTTAATAGTGGTCCCTGGCGACATAATATTATCCATTACAACCCCATCGCCTTGAGTGTGGTAGATTGTGGGTTCAAGTACCAGTCGAGTCAAACCAAAATTTCTAAAAATGGTATTTGCTGCTTCTCCATAAAAACATGCAGCAATAAGGATTAGGAGCAAAGACAGTTGACTCTGAATCAGGATAATGTGTCGGGGTGGAGTGATATGTCAACCCAAGGACTCAATGAGCTAATGGAATTATAAAAATCCAATTAAGCATGTCTAGACAAAGTGGACTTGTTCTAGCCATGGTTAATAGTTGAGAGGTCCAACTTACCTAGGGTTTTCCTTAAACCACTGAGACAACAATAAAGGATGCTTAATGTTGGGGAGAGGGGGAATTAAGATTGTTTGTAATTAATCTATTATAGTGGAACTTGTGAAATCTGACACCTGAGTTTTTGGACATCTTGTGGTATCCGACAAAGATTTATGGTCCCAAAGTATTTCTGTTAATTAAAATAAAACCAGAGTATTCCAACATACTGTACAATCCGACACATTTCCCTGGATCCTTGGTGTGTTGCATTAGACAGGTTCTGACATCCTGTACAATCCGACACATTTCCCTGGTTCCTTGGTGTGTTGCATTAGACAGGTTCCACTGTATATATTTTCCCAAACTTATATAACTATTTTTTTCTTTAACTTACTTTGTGGATATTGGTGTAATATGCTAAAATTGGGGGCCACAAGTGAATGAGGATTGATTGTTTGTAATCAATCTATTATATATTTCTTCCAACTTACCCTCATGAGTTTATTTTTCTTTAGCTTACTTGGACACTGGTCTAATATGTTGAGAAACTCTTGTTTCAGTTCTATAAAGATAAAAACAGTGATAAAGGTCTGGGCCCATATGCATAAAACATCTTAACAAAATTTTTCTGTCGTTTAATTTTTTTGTATGTGAAACATTATGATATTACCTAACAAATATTAAACTAGAGGCTCAGATGAGCCTGTATCGCTCACCTGACATAACTAAGTCCTCTTAAGAATGTCTGCGTGCCGAATACATCTAAGTTACTATTCATATCCCATAGGGTTCTATGTTAAAACTATGTCTGCTCATGGCAGCCATCTTGGATGGAGGTCGTGGTCACCGGACACAATTTTAAAAGTATACTACCCAAGGACCATCCATGCCATGTTTGCTTTAAATTGACTGACTGTTTTCAGAGGAGAAGACTTTTAACAATTTTCCCATAGGGTCCTATCTTAAAACTATGTCTGCTGACGGTGGCCATCTTGGATGGAGGTTGAGTTCACAGGACATAGTTTTGAAAGTTGACCACCTAAGGACCATTCATGCCATGTTTGCTTTAAATTGACTTGCTGGTTTCAGAGGAGAAGACTTTTAAACATTTTTTCCATAGGGTCCTATGTTAAAACTAAGTCGAGTCATGGTGGCCATCTTGAATTTCCGATCAGCAAACGATTCACAAGTTTAGTACAGGACCATCCAATGATCATTCCTGTAAAGTCACAATTCAATTGGCTTAGTGGTTTCTAACAAGAAGATTTTTAAAATTTCGACCAATCAGAACACATTATGGGTCCTGGCAGCCATGTTGGATTTCCGATCAGCGTCAAAAACAAAAATCTTGTATATGACCATCTAATGAACATTTCTGCCAAGTTTGGTTCAAATCTGTTTCGTGGTTTCAGAAAAAAAGATGAAAATGTGAAATTCCCATAGGGTCCAATTATAAACTAAGTCGAGTCATGGCGGCCATCTTGAATTTCCGATCAGCAAACGATTCATACATTTAGTACAGGATCAGCCAATGATCATTCCTGTAAAGTCACAATTCAATTGGCTTAGTGGTTTCTAACAAGAAGATTTTTAAAATTTCGACCAATCAGAACACATTACGAGCCCTGGCAGCCATGTTGGATTTCCAATCAGTGCCAAAAACAAAAATCTTGTATATGACCATCTAATGAACATTTCTGCCAAGTTTGGTTCAAATCTGTTGCATGATTTCAGAAAAAAAGATGAAAATGTGAAATTCCCATAGGGTCCTATGTTAAACTAAGTCGAGTCATGGCGGCCATCTTGAATCTCCGATCGACAAACGATTCACAAGTTTAGTACAGGACCACCCAATGATCATTCCTGCAAAGTCACAATTCAATTGGTTTAGTGGTTTCTGACAAGAAGATTTTAAAGTTTCAACCAATCAGAACACATTATTGGCCTTGGCAGCCATGTTGAATTTCCTATCTACACCAAAAATATAAATCTGGTAGAGGACCATCCAATGAACATTTATGGCAAGTTTGGTTGAAATCTGTTCAGCGGTTTCAGAGAAGAGGAGTTAAATGTGAAAAGCTAACGGATGGACGGACGACGGACGCTTACCCATGGCAAAAGCTCACATAGCCTTTGGCCAGGTGAGCTAAAAAGCAAAAGATTTTAACCAAGGGATTCTACACACTTCCATTTTAACCCCCTCCCCCCCCCCTTAAATCGAAGGTATAGTCGGAGATGACAAGAATGCTAGTTAATACTTGATTTTCCATTTTTGGGAGGTAAAAGAAATAATTTACTAAATAGTTAAGCTTATTTTGAAAGTGTGATACCAGTTCCAGCTAATTAACACGAAAATTATGGATATTTTTTTTTAATTAGCAATTTTTTTATATGAAAAATAGAATATTTTACCAAGAAATGCCATAAAATACAATGGAATTTTTTTTTTTTTTAAGTAGTCATAATTATAGAAAAAATGTGTCGTTTAATTTTTCAAAAAAAACTCATACAATATAAAGAACAATTCTAGGTAACACTGTTTAAGTTTCAGAATTTTTTGACCAACCGAAACAGAGAGCCGGCGAACTTTTTCACCCCTCCCCCTTTTTACAAAAAACACCATTTTAAGTCCATATGAGTGCATTTTGCTGAATAACTCTATCTTTATCTCCTTCTAATGTGACTATCTTATATGAACATTAACTGATTCCATTATATTACAATAATTACATTACTTCCGTTTTTTCATTGAAATGTTACAATATGATTGGTTATGAAGTGGTCATATGATTATAAAAGAGATGTTTCACATCCGAATGAAACTCAAACCCGAACTTGCATGTGCCTCCATAACGACGTCAGTTGTAAACAATAAATGGCGTAGTAATTTCCAACAGCAAATAATCTAACACAAATAAAATTCACAACAAAAAATTCAACTATATTAAATTTTGGAGTGATTTAAATATAATTATAAGAATTGAATGCATTCTTTTGAAGTTTCATTGGGGTATGAAAGCGTTGACCGAAGTACATTTTCAATGAAGCGCAGTAGTTTCATTGGGGTATGAAAGCGTTGATCGAACTACATTTTCAACATGAAGTGCTACTGCGCTTCATTGAAAATGTACTTCGGTCAACGCTTTCATACCCCAATGAAACTTCAAAAGAATGCATTCAATTCTTAATTGAATTTAATAATTTCCATACTTACATGTGTCATACTGTCCAATTTAGGAAAAGCAGGGCTGTCAATTAGGTCAAGAACTTGTCTTGACATTTGTTCAGGCAATTTAGAACTAGAGGCTCCCAGGAGCCTGCAATCGCTCACCTGGTTTTCAATTTGACATCTAAAGTTGATAGAAAATGGGGGTGTTACACATAATTTTGAAAGTGGGCCACCCAAAGATCATTTCAACTCAAATTTCTGAGCAAAAGATTTTGATGTGATTTTTATCTCATAATATTCCTAAACGGAATAAACTGGCTGAGAAAATCTCACAGAAAAACCCAGAATATATGTTAAACTACTCATTGCCATGTAGCTGCAGTTAAAATTTGAGTTCATTTTGTTTTGTAATAAACCAGAAATTGACAGCTAAAGAAATTTATATTTTTGGTAAAAGCAGTCATCTTAAATGGAGGGCGGGGCTGTCAGACACAATTTTGAAAGGGACCCACCCAAGGACCATAACTGCCAGGTTTGGTGTGATTTGGTTCAGCGGTTTCAGAGGAAAAGATTTAAATGTGATCTTTTATCAAAATATGCCTTATTTGCATAATTGGTATAAATCGGCTGAAATAAAAATTTCACAGAAAACCCGGAATATATATGTTAAACTACTCATTGCCATGTAGCTGCAGTTTAAATTTGAGCTCATTTTGACTTATACTAAAGCAGCAATGGATAATTGAAGAAATTTCTATTTTTAGTAACAGCAGTCATCTTGAATGGAGGGCGGGGCTGTCGGAAACACATTTGAAAGGGACCCACCCAGGGACCATCCCTGCCATGTTTGGTTTAATTTGGTTCACCGGATTCAGAGGAAAAAATTTAAACGTGATCTTTTATCAAAATATGCCTAATTTGCATAATCGGTATAAATCGGTTGAAAGAAAAATTTAACAGAAAAACCCGGAATATATGTTAAACTAATAATTTCCATGTTGCTGCAGTAAAAAATTGAGCTCATTTAGATTTATAATAAAGCAGCAATGGACAATTGAAGAAATTTATATTTTTAGTAACAGCAGCCATCTTGAATGGAAGGCAGGTCTGTCGGACACAATTTTGAAAGGGACCCACCCAAGGCCCATCCCTGCCAGGTTTGGTTTAGTTTGGTTCAGGGGTTTCAGAGGAGAAGATTCAAATGTGAAAGTTTACGACGTATACGACGACTGACGACGGATGCCAAGTGATGGCAAAAGCTCAAATGGCCTTTGGCCAGGTGAGCTAAAAACTGTCTGACCGAATAAAAACTAAAATATCACCACATAGTCCGAATCACCATTAAAAACTCATTGATTTGCTTAACCTGTTTACTTCAAGAATACATTTTTAGGTATTCAGTTATCTCGTGACATTCTCAATATTTGTTCAAAATCAAAAATCTCATTCTGGAAATCATAACATTCATCTTCATAATCATCATCATCATCAATGTCTTTGTGAAAAAATAATGATTTGTTGTAAAACAAGTTTCAGTTAAGCAGTTTCAAAGAAGAAGATTATTTAGAAATCGACCAATCATAAACAAGAATTGCATGTGGTGGCCATGTTTGCTAACCGATCGGTACGAAATGAGCAATCTTCATAGAGGACATTCCATAGATGCTTCCTACCAAGTTTCGGTGGTAGCCATGTTTGCTAACCGATTGGGATGAAATGAGCAATCTTCATAGAGGACATTCCATAGATGATTCCTACAAAGTTTCGGTGGTAGCCATGTTTGTTAACCGATCGGGACGAAATGAGCAATCTTTATAGAGGACATTCTATAGATGCTTCCTACCAAGTTTCGGTTCATTTGGCCATGCGGTTTCAGAGGAGAAGATTTGTTTAAATCTGCCAATCAGAAAGAAGAATTTCCTGTGGTGGCCATGTCTGGTCATGGATCATAACAAAATATGCACTCTTTACAGAAGACCTTGCATAGATGATTCCTACCAAGATTCAGTTCATTTGGGTTTTCAGAGGAGAAGATTAAAATGTGAAAAAGTAAACGGATGACTCTGCACCTGGATTTGAATGTCGGCCAATCAAATGACATTAACAATGATCTGTGCCTCTGCACCTGACTTTGAATGCCAACTAATCAAATGACATTAACAATGATTAAAATGTGAAAAAGTAAACGGATGACTCTGCACCTGGCTTTGAATGACAGCCAATCAAATGACATTAACAATGATACGTGACTCTGCACCTGACTTTGAATGCTAGACATTTAATTGACACTAACAATAATCAGTGACTCTGCACCTGACTTTGAATACCAACCAATTAAATGACATTAACAATGATCCGTGACTCTGCACCTGACTTTGAATGCTAGACATTTAATTGACACTAACAATGATCAGTGACTCAGCACCTGGCTTTGAATGACAGCCAATCAAATGACATTAACAATGATCCATGACTCTGCACCTGACTTTCAATGCCAACCAATCAAATGACATTAACAATGATCTGTGACTCTGCACCTGGCTTTAAATGACAGCCAATCAAATGGCATTAACAATGATCAGTGACTCAGCACCTGGCTTTGAATGCCAACCAATCAAATGACATTAACAATGATCAGTGACTCAGCAAATGGCTTTGACTGTCAGCCAATCAAATGACATTAATTAAGATCAGTGACTCATCACCTGACTTTGAATGCCAACCAATTAAATGCCATTAACAAAGATCAGTAACTCAGCACATGGCTTTGAATGTCAGCTAATCAATATGATCTAAAAAACTACATTTTTAGATCTGTTATACAAGTGTTCATATATTTGTTCCTTGATCATACTTTGTCTCATGCGTTATACATGTTGTTATATAGACATTCCAGTTACTGAAGCGGAAAACTGAAATCTTCCTTTTCATCAAAATTGCAGCAGCAGGGAGGTCACAGAGAAAATTTGTAAACACAATCGGAAAAAAAACCACCCACCCTCCTCAAAAATCTTTTAAATGTTATTATACGTTCATAGATACTGCTGGGCTTTATTCTTTATATCTTCAGGTCCTTGCTATGTGTGGAAATGGTGACCTGTCCAGCCATACTTGGTGTTAAAAAAGATCATTCATTATAAGCAGTTCAAGAAACATGCAACTATTAACTAGCTATTTATCTATGCAAAGTTGGATTTACTGTTGGTATGCCTTGCGATTTTGTGAGTGGAGTTTGTGCAATGACTTGGCAATTTCGCTGTGATAGACTACCAATTTGTTTGAATTTAATCGTAGCTTAAGCCTCATATCCAGGGCTTAGCATATCATCACCATTTTTAACAGATTTATTAGAAACTATATTATACCTATTAGCCTCTGATTTCCAGGGCTAATTGCTTCCGGCATTTTTCATTTTCACTTTGCAATTTTGATCTGCCATTTAGCACATTTTCGGCGATCAATTTATTAACAATTGACATTTACGCAAAGTAAACGTTTTAAATTTTAACAGTTTACAGTATTGGACAATTTATAATTTCAACACTTTACAGTATTAAACATTTTCAACAATTTCATTAATTCATTGTAACATATGTAATAAACTACTGTGGCCATTTGTTGCCAAACTTTAAGTCATTTGTTGTTTTAATGAGCATCATGGATAACTGACATTAACAATGATCCATGACTCTGTACCTGGCTTTGAATGCCAACCAATCAAATGGCATTAACAATGATCAGCGACTCAGCACCAGGCTTTGAATGACAGCCAATCAAATGACATTAACAATGATCAGTGACTCAGCACCTGGCTTTGAATGACAGCCAATCAAATGACAGTAACAATGATCAGTGACTCAGCACCTGGCTTTGACTGTTAGCCAATCAAATGACATTAACAATGATCAGTGACTCAGCACCTGGCTTTGAATGACAGCCAATCAAATGGTGCTAAGGGAACGACCATTTAACTTGAAAAAGGGGGGGGGGGGGAGTTCCTAAAAAAAATATTATGATTTAGAAGAGAAAGAAATTAAATGTCACAGCATTGGCCACAAAAAAATATTCTGCTTTAATACATAAGTATAAAAAAAATAATCTGGTTTAAGAGTATTGCTTTGAAAAAAAAAATTAATCCCAAGAGTTGTGCAATAAATCTCAAGTATACTTTATGCCATATCTACACACCTATAAACCTCACTCTACATGGAATTTATATTAAAGATTTCGCTTGACCTTTCAGTAATTATGCCCTATTTTTAATAGATATTGTAAGTGTCCCTTATACAAAATTTGGAAACATGTGGTACATGTATGATGGTTTAAAGGTGTACAACATCAGATCAGCCAGTGAATGTCTTAAACCACAGTCTACACCTTCACCACCAAGGGGATACCATAGAGATTATGCAATTTATTTAAGAGATGGACCTGTATAAACTGAATAAAACACCAGTGTGTCATTGTGTTTTATATAGTAAAGATCTGAACTTGTTTAATTAAAATCCTCACTTGTTTATTTACATGTACAAATGTGAGATATAACATGGAAATTTATAGTATATATGAGCTATATGCATAGCATCTAAAAATGAATACTGGCTCACACCTTTATACTTTAGCATTGAAAAAAAAATCTTTTTTGACTTGGTAAGAAAAAAAAATAACTTAAGTTTGATTGCAATTGAAAAAAAAATAAAAATGTGTCCAACTATTTAAAAAAAAAATTTAAGATCAGTATAAAAAACCATAACCTGCCCCCTTCAAGTTAAATGGTTGTTCCCTAACAATGATCAATGACTGCTGTGGTGTTGTATTAGAATCAAAATAGACTTCTGATGATGACAACAAAGGAACTTTCTTACAAAGTGATGACAAAAGCTCACATGGTTCTGTGAACTAGATGTGCTATAAATGGTGGAAATGTGCAAAACAAAAATAGCACAAATGGTTATCATAGTGTAGGACATAATATTGCATAAGTGCATATGATTTTTTAACTTTCTGAGTTTGAGTTATGAACGTTACTTTATAATAAAGATGCAATCATGCTCGATCTTATTGTAAATGTAGTCTATAACACAAATACAAAATTAAACAAGGGCAACGCAAAGCGTGGCGTATCCCCTCGCCTAACAATTTGACCCAGTGACCTTGACCTTTGAACTATGACCTTGAAAATCGATAGGGTTCCAGATTTTCTTAAGGACTAAGTATGTACCAAGCTTGGTCAATATCCATTGAAGGATGTTGATTCTAGAGTGTTCACAAGGATGTTATGCGGTAAAAAATGTAACCCGGTGACCTTGACGTTTGATCTATGGCCTTGAAAATCAATAGGGTTCCAGATTCTCCTAAGGACTAAGTATGTACCAAGTTTGGTTAAAATCCATTGAAGGATGTTGATTCTAGATTGTTCACAAGGATGTTATGCAGTAAAAATTTGACCTGATGACCTTGACCTTTGACCTATAACCTTGAAAATCAATTGGATTCCAGACTCTCTTAAGGACTAAGTATGTACCAAGTTTGGTCAAAATCCATGGAAGGATGTTGATTCTAGAGTGTTCACAAGGATGTTATACGGTAAAAAATGTGACCTGGTGACCTTGACGTTTGATCTATGACCTTGAAAATCAATAGGGTTCCAGACTCTGCTAAGGACTAAGTATGTACCAAGTTTGGTCAAAATCCATTGAAGGATGTTGATTCTAGAATGTTCACAAGGATGTTACGCTGCAAAAATTTGACCTGATGACCTTGACCTTTGACCTTGAAAATCAATAGGGTTCCAGATTCTCTTAAGGGAATACGATACAGTAGGCATAGCCAATTGATTTTTTCATGAAAATTCGTGATTTGGTCAATTTCGATATGCTCTTTCCAAATATGCAAAGAAAAATATACCTTCGTGACTTAGTTTTCGAGATATTTATGATCGAATTTCGACCATTTTTCAAATTTTTTAAATACGGATTTTTATAGCGGTAAAGAAAATATCACAATTTCAAAACGGTAACAGATAATTGCATCCGGTTTTTTGCAATAGCTTCCTACGATAATTTCGTTCAAAGATGATGAACATGTACATTGCCAATAATAGATTAAGTAGTCCAAAAATTCTACTTATTTGTGGAATATGGATTATTTAGTGGTTTCTTCATGAATAAATTTGCATGTAGAAAAAAAACGCCAATTGATATTTTCTTAATATTTTGTCATGATATTCTCGCAATGATTTTATTTAGAATTTTAACAAAAAGTAAGGGGTACATGTGCTTGTTTCTTAGCTACAGAACAAAAACCGTGCATTTTTCATGACAAACCTAGACATCGTCAATTTCAGTGCCAAATTACCCTACAATGTCGTTACCGCAACGTCGCAAAAACCACATGCGGTATTCGGCAAAGTAATTATCTGCCCTTGCTAACAAGTATGTACTAAGTTTGGTCAAAATCCATTGAAGGATGTTGATTTGAGTGTTCACAAGGATGTTATGCAGTAAAAATGTGACACGGTGACCTTGACCTTTGACCTTAGGGTTCCAGATTTTCTTAAGGACTATGTATGTACCAAGTTTGGTCAAAATCCATTGAAGGATGTTGATTCTAGAGTGTTCACAAGGATGTTACGGAAGGACGGAAGGTAGCATTACTATATCCCTTCGCAATTTCGTTGGCGAGGGGATAATAAAAATATACTTCTTTCATAGCTCTCAAAAAAAAGATGAACTGTGAGCTACTGCACACTTATGATAGCCCCTCTGTTCGGCAAACAGGAAGTAGGAATCTGACAAGTCAAAAAATGCTTACCACGATATGGGGTACCTATATGAAGCTTGTGACGAAATATCAGATTTCTGCCATCAATAGTTGCTGAGAAAATTGCGACGAAAAAAGAGCATATATGTTCAATGTGTATAAAAATCAACAAAGTCGGCAAACAGGAAGTAGGAATCTGATGGGTCCAAAAACACTTCCCACGATATGGGGTACCTATATGAAGCTTGTGACCAAATATCAGATTTCTGCCATCAATAATTGCTGAGAAAAATGTGACGAAAAATGTGCATATATGTTCAATGTGTATAAAAACCAACTAAGTCGGCAAACAGGAAGTAGGAATCTGACGGGTCCAAAAGCGCTTCCAACAATATGGCATACCTATACGAAGCTTGTGACCAAATATTATATTCTTGTCATCAATAGTTGCTGAGAAAAATGTGACGAAAAATGAGCATATATATGTTAAATGTGTATAAAAGACAACTATAAAGTCGGCTAACAGTAAGTAGGAATCTGACAGGTCAAAAAACACTTCCCACGATATGAAGATTGTGACGAAATATCAGATTTCTGCCATCAATAGTTGCTGAGAAAAATGATGAAAAATATCTTGGGACGGACAGATGGACAGATGGAAGGATGGAAGGACGGACAGAGGTAAAACAGTATACCTCCCTCCCCCTCTGGGGTGTGGGGGTATAATAATCCTCACCTTTTCTTATTTTCCTCCTTTTGGGTGGAGTTGAATAATCAGACAATTCAGTCTTTACTTTGACTTCTGGAACAAGACTTGCTGCATCAGTGAGACCATCTTTACCCATACCAGAATGTGTTTGTTGCTTAGAGAGACTGGATTTTGGTTTCCCAAGACTCTGAATATTTTTCTTGCTCAGCACATCTTCATGAAGAGATTGATATGCCTTTGATGTAGAATATTTATGTTGTGAAGCAAATGATCTGTCATTCTCTGATTCAATTGGTTGTGACAAGTCTGACCTATGAACTGATGTAAGCGATCTTTTATTAAGTGGATTTGTTGTTTGTGACGTGTCTGACTTTCGTTTTTTGACAGATGATCTGTGAATCTGTGGATTTGAAGTTCTGGAGTTTTGTAAAATATCACTCTGCCCACTGCAGACAGAATTAGTTGTGTTGACGGGTGAATCAAGATTCCTATGCTGTGATGTACATGGCGATACATTACATATGGACGACGATTTTGTCGTAGACTGTGATACATTACATGTGGATGATGATTTTGTAGTAGACTGTGATACATTACATGTGGATGATGATTTTGTAGTAGACTGTGATACATCACTTATAGATGACGATTTTGTCGCACTCTGCGATGGTCTAAATGAGGATGACGGTTTTGTAGTAGATTGTGATACATTACTTATGTATGACGGTTTTGTCGCACTCTGCGATGGTCTAAATGAGGATGACGATTTTGTAGTAGATTGTGATACATTACTTATGGACGACGATTTTGTCGCATTCTGCAATGGTCCAAATGCAGATGACGATTTTGTAGTAGATTGTGATACATTACTTATGGATGACGATTTTGTCGCACTCTGCGATGGTCTAAATGAGGATGATGATTTTGTAGTAGATTGTGATACATTACTTATGGATGACGATTTTGTCGCACTCTGCGATGGTCTAAATGAGGATGACGATTTTGTAGTAGATTGTGATACATTACTTATGGATGACGATTTTGTCGCACTCTGCGATGGTCTAAATGAGGATGACGATTTTGTCGCACTCTGCGATGATCTAAATGAGGATAATGATTTTGTAGTAGATTGTGATACACTACAAATGGATGATGATTTTGTCGTAGATGGTGGTACAGCTCTAGGACAGTTGGATGATGATTTTGTCGTAGATGGTGGTACAGCTCTAGGACAGTTAGATGATGATTTTGTCGTAGATGGTGGTTCAGCTCTAGGACTGTTAGATGATGATTTTGTCGTAGATGGTGGTACAGCTCTAGGACAGTT
>MJUT01002978.1:954074-968922 GCA_002080005.1 Gigantidas platifrons
TACAGCTCTATGACAGTTAGATGATGATTTTGTCGTAGATGGTGGTACAGCTCTAGGACAGTTAGATGATGATTTTGTCGTAGATGGTGGTACAGCTCTAGGACAGTTAGATGATGATTTTGTCGTAGATGGTGGTACAGCTCTAGGACAGTTAGATGATGATTTTGTCATAGATGGTGGTACAGCTCTAGGACAGTTAGATGATGATTTTGTCATAGATGGTGGGACAGCTCTAGGACAGTTAGATGATGATTTTGTCGTAGATGCTTGTTGTATATGCAGTAATGGAATGTTGTTTCCAATCAATGCATAGCTTACTGAATTAGCTGTTGTTATTGCCAAATTCTGCACTTGTTTATTATTACCTGTAGCAAGAAATGAAGAAAAGTTTATATAGTTCTGAAGCTTGCAAACCAAACAAAGTTTGATAAACTTGGACACTTTGTTAATTAAATTAAAGTTCGTTACTAAGAACGTTCTAGAAATAAATAAATAGGAGAACAGGACAACTTTCTTTTTTTATTGAGTTCATTACATGCATAATGTTTAATTAAGTACATATTTGAAGAAAACCCAGTTTGTTGTCCAAAACCAACGTTTTATAAATTTAACTCCTTTCCCATTTAATGATTTTCCATATATATGTACATTTTGGTATAATGGTTTTTAGATATATGCTGGCGTTTGATTGGATGATCAAGTAGAAGCATAATATAATCCTGTATTGATATGATTTGCTGATCACGTTGCTTCTAAAATATTTCCACACCACAATATCTGAAATACTGCTAAATTTGGCATTAAATACCAATCAATCCAAGATATTTCAACAATTTTTTCAAATGCTATTCAAGTTTGTTTGTTTGTTGGATGGTGTTCTGGACATGTATTATATTTCCGTCGAATTCAATACAAGAAACAACATTGGTGGTGTCATGTGCAGGGTGTTCACCTTGAGTGTGGTAGATCGTGGTGTCATGTTCAGGGTGTTCACCTTGAGTGTGGTAGACCGTGGGTTCAAGGTCCAGTCATGTCAAACCAAAGACTATACAATTGGTATTTGCTGTTTCTTCACTAAGTAAATAGCATTATTAAGTAAGAGCATAGACTGGTTGCTTCAGAATTAGGATAATGTGTCCGAGTGGAGCAATGTCTACCCATGGACTGTTGTTTCACTCAGCTAGCACTATCAAATTCCATCTGAGCGGACATCATCATCGTCTCATCGAAATGTAACTTGTTCTCGCCATGAGATGGCTGAAAAATCAACATCCTATTGACTGAAAACCCCTTGGCTATTATTGCCATGTCCTATTTGTTTTTTGAAAGTGACTTGTCCATGTCTACCTTGTAATATATTCAAAAAAACATCTTTTTGAACATTACTATTAGCCAAGTTTTGACCTTGTTTGTTATTTTTGTCTTGATTGTCTAATCACTTATAATTTAATTTGATATGAAAACTGCCATCTGATTGGTTGATCCGCCTGGAGAAAAATTGGTAAGACTTGATAACCTGGGTTGGTATAGTGACGTCACCAACATATTCATTTGCAAACGACAAATTCAAATATATAGTATTCCCATGAAATAATCGTAATTAACATCGAGGAATCATTATATTTTTATGTAAAAATTAAATTATAAGGAATTTTTTCAATTTTTTAACTTGTATAACCTGGTTTGGAACAGTTTACACTTTTCATCAACTGCCTTTTGGTTTATTAACCATAAACTCTTCCAAACCAGGTTATATCGTATAGACTGTTCAAAAATTGAAAATATACCTTAAATATATCACTACAGAGTCATGAAATTCTGAACAGACCAGTTTTTGTGCTAGAAATTCTGAAAAAGTCTGAACAGATTCTGAAATTTCTGAACATTGACTAAAAATTCTGAACAATTTCTGAACATTGACTGAAAATTCTGAACAGATTCTGAACATTGACTGAACAGATTCTGAACATTGACTGAAAATTCTGAACAAATTCTGAACATTCTGAAAAGTCTGAACATTATGAACATTGTCTGAAAAGTCTGAACATCATCTGAACATTTTTACTGAATAAATCATGTGATATTTCAATTAATAATTACTTTTTTAAAAACAAATTACAACAAATATATTATTTCATATTTCATTAAATTTTCATTTTCTTTATTACAATTTTTCTTCTTAAATCAATATATTTTACTTCATTTTCATTAGATTTTAACTACACATAGAATGTGATAATTTACTAATTAATTATTTCTATTTTAATTAAATTACAACAACTATGTTATTTCATTTCTCATTAAATTTGACTTTTTCTTTATTTCAATCTTTCTTCTTAAATCAATATATTTTACTTCATTTTCATTAGATTTTACCTAAATATAGCATGTGATATTTCACTAATCAATTATTTTTCAATGTTCAGAATGTTCAGAATCTGCTCAGACTTTTTCAGAATTTCTAGCACAAAAACTGGTCTATTCAAAATTTCTGGACTTTGTAGTGTATAGTAGGCACATCTTTTGTTATTTTTTCTTTTTCTGGCCGATTATGTATGATTTTCTTGTTCAAAGATTCATTTCCATGAACAAATCTTCTCATTATTGGACACATCATTACCTCTTGGTAACAGAATATTACCTGGATAAGATTGTTGACTTTTAGGAGGCAGTCCTGATGCAGAACAATTGGCCCCTTCTACAGTACCACTGGAGATTTGGGGATACTGTTGTCTTTGAGTACTGGCTATTTCTGTACTATTCTCTGTAGTAGAATAACTTGGCATTTCAGTTGTCACAGAACTTATATTCTCAGTTTTGACATTGGTGGTAGAACAACTAGGCATATCATTTACATAATACACTGATGTAGGAAGCTGGTAAATTTCTGATCTTGATGAAGAAGTAATACTTATTTCAGTTGGACTCGTCACTGCTCTTGTTGAAGGTGACATTTGTGGACTGGTGGTATGTGACATAGGTTCTGTACTTGTTGTAGTTCTCAAAGCAAGCTCTACACCGGTTCTACTACACAGATCAGAAATGTTCAAAGCTGCCTCACTTATATCTGAAGAGGGATGCAAAATAACATGAGAAAACTACATTCTGACACAAAATGATGGTAAGTTAAAATACATATAGTAGTCCCCCTCTTATAAAGCCACTCCCATCAGAGGCCACCCCCTCTTATAAAGCCACTCCCATCAGAGGCTACCCTCCCCTTTAATAAAGCCACTCCCATCAGAGGCTACCCTCCCCCTCTTATAAAGCCACTCCCATCAGAGGCTACCCTCCCCCTCTAATAAAGCCACTCCCATCAGAGGCCACCCTCCCTCTCTTATAAAGCCACTCCCATCAGAGGCTACCTCCCCTCTTAAAAAGCCACTCCCATCAGAGGCCACCCTCCCCCTCTTATAATGCCACTCCCATTAGAGGCTACCATCCCCTTCTAATAAAGCCACTCCCATCAGAGGCTACCCTCCAACTCTTATAAAGCCACTCCCATCAGAGGCCACCCTCCCCTCTTATAAAGCCACTCCCATCAGAGGCTACCCTCCTCCTCTTATAAAGGCACTCCCATCAGAGACTACCCTCCTCCTCTTATAAAGCCACTCATATCAGAGGCTACCATCCCCCTCTTATAAAGCCACTCCCATCAGAGGCTACCCTCCCCCTCTTATAAAGCCACTCCCATCAGAGGCCATGCTCCCCCTCTTATAAAGCTACTTTCATCAGAGGCCACCATCCCCCTCTTATAAAGCCACTCCCATCAGAGGCCACCCCCTCTTATAAAGCCACTCCCATCAGAGGCCACCCCCTCTTATAAAGCCACTGCCATTAGAGGCCACCCTCCCCTCTTATAAAGCCACTCCCATCAGAGACCACCATCCCCTTCTTATAAAGCCACTGCCATCAGAGGCCACCCCCTCTTACAAAGCCACTGCCATCAGAGGCCACCCTCCCCCTCTTATAAAGCCACTCCCATCAGAGGCCACCCTCCCCCTCTTATAAAGCCAATCCCATCAGAGGCCACCCTCCCCCTCTTATAAAGCCATTCTCATCAGAGGCCACCCCCTCTTATAAAGCCATTCCCATCAGAGGCCACCCTCACCCTCTTATACAGCCACTCCCATCAGAGGTCACCCTCTCTTATAAAGCCATTCCCATCAGAGGCCACCCTCCCACTCTTATAAAGCCATTCATATCAGAGGCCACCCTCACCCTCTTATAAAGCCATTCCCATCAGAGCCCACCCTCCCCCTCTTATAAAGCCACTCCCATCAGAGGCCACCCTTCTTATTAAGTCAGATTTCAGATGCATTGAAATAGTAAAATACTACTAAGTTACACCCTCAAGAGTGATCACACCTCTTATAAGTTCACTCCCACCAAAGGTCACACAGATATAGTAAAACAATACCAAATTGTTCACCTTCTAGAGAGGTCATTCCTCTTATAAGACCACTTTTTCATTGCAGAAGGGTGGCAATATAAAAGGGGACTACTGTACTACTTGTTACTGAAGTATGCAACCAATAAAAGAATTGATCGATTATTTGTCGTTTGATGTCCATTATATTAACTCTATTTCTAATAATGCATCATGATTGCAAAAGTTTATTTTGGGATGAGCACATGATGAGATGTTTTTGTTGACACCAGAAAATGGAAAAATAACAAACATGGTTGAAAAATTTAAATTACAATTAGCCACAGACAACGCTTAACACCTAACAAATTGTTACTCATTAGGAACTGTTCCAAGTTGTAAGAACTGCAATGGTGGTAATATGATTACCGTTCTCGCCTCAAGTGCAGGTCAAACCAAAGACCATAAAATTGGGATTTGTTGCTTCTCACTAAGGGACCGACCATTTAACTTGCAGGAGGGGAGGGGGAGGGCTATGGGTTTTTTTTCGTTCAGAATTTTTTTTTTCGGACAACGCAAGAGTTCGAATTTTTTTTTTGTCGCGCAAAGCGCACAATTTTTTTTCCAGAATTTAACATTAGGTAATATGACAAAAACTCTGAATCAGATTATTTTTTTTCCTCCACCAAAATAAGAATATTTTTTCAGCAACATTGGGAATCAGAATATTTTTTTAGAAAAAAACCATAGCCCCCTCCTCTGGAAGTTAAATGGTCCGTCCCTTAAAGCACACAGTACTAAGCAATAAGACTGATGATTAATTGCCTCTGAATCAGAATAATGTGTCAGAGTGAAGTGACATGTATACCCACAGACTGTTGTTTCGGTGAATTAGCACTATAAAAATCCAACTTAGCGTGTTGGTCTAATGCAAAGGGAAAATAGTCATCACTTCGAAATATAAGGTTTTTTTTTAGCAGCGGAGAAAAACCTATCTCCCAATTGTTATTCAATAGTAGTTGTCTAAAGTGTGTGACCTTCTTCATACATATTGAGGCAGTCATTCAGATTCTGTGTAATATATTCATCCCATAAAACCAGAAGAAACCCCTTTCTGAATGGGTTGTATTTAGTAGTAGATAAAATAAGTATTTTTTTCTCTTTATCATGGGGATTTCCTCAAGGGTTATTGCAAATGGGTGTGGTCGTGGTCGTTTGGTAGTTGGATTTCATAACTATCTATGCAATCAGCGCACTGATGTTGTGAGTTCGAACCCCGCTCAGTGATAAAGTTTGTCAGTGACTTGCGGCAGGTCGATGATATTCTCCGGGTACTTCGGTTTCCTCCACCAATAACACTGACCACCACGATATAGCTGAAATATTGTTGAAAGTGGCATTAAACACCACAACCCTAACCGCTAACCCTATTGGAAATGATATGAACAATAATCTAATTAACAATGTGAGATTGCCAAGTCAAATTACGCTTGAATACGAAATTGAAACAACTTTGAGGACAAATCCCGCTTGAATACTAAATTGAAACAACTTTGATGTCAAATTATGCTGAAAATACTAAATTGAAACTACCTTGAGGACAAATCATGCTTGAATACTAAATTGAAACAACTTTGAGGACAAATCATGCTTCACTACTAAATTGAAACAACTTTGAGGACAAATCATGCTAGAATACTAAATTGAAACAACTTTGAGGACAAATCATGCTGGAATACTAAATTGAAACAACTTTGAAGAGAAATCATGTTGGAATACTAAATTGAAACAACTTTGAGGACAAATCATGCTTGAATACTAAATTGAAACAACTTAGATTACAAATCATGCTTGAATACAAAATTGAAACAACTCTGAAGATAAATCATGCTTGAATACTAAATTGAAACAACTTTGAGGACAAATCGTGCTGGAATACTAAATTGAAACAACTTTGAAGACAAATCATATTGGAATACTAAAATGGAAACAACTAATGATGCTTGAATACTAAATTGAGACAACTCAGAGGACAAATCCTGCTGGAATGCTAAATTGAAACAACTTAGATTACAAATCATGCTTGAATACTAAATTGAAACAACTTGGAGGTCAAATCATGCTTGAATATTAAATAACCTTTTTATAATTAGATCAGTACAGGTATGTGAATTCTGAAATTTAATCCAACTAGTTTATACTTAGTTACAAGTTACATTTAATCTTACCATCATACAATGTAGTTTTCAGTTGTTTAGAAGCTTCACTGGAGTCCCAAAAAGGTTCATATACTGCTGATGAAATCTCACAAATTTTCTGACATACTTCCCTGATTTTTGAAATAACTTTTTTCTGTACAAAAATACACTATTAATACTTTTTATGTTCTCTAGACATTAATACTATAACTAGATTGTAAGACTGTAAACATGCATTTATAAATATCATTTTTTTTGTTGTTTTTTTTTTATAGATATTCTTGCTTTGCATATTTGGAAAATATTACGTGCGGACGATTTCCACTCAATTTGCCTTCCACTAAAATGTACAAAAATAACCACCAAACGAAAAAGTTTTCATTCTACAAGTAAAACTGGAAATGATCACGTTTTCTCAAAATGAACCCCAACACAATGCTTTTAATAAGCAAATTGGAAAAATAACCCCCAAATCCTCACATGAATTTAACCATGTATACAGTAATAAATTAAGTGAGTGATTGTTGTTTAACACCAAATAAGCAAATACGCTTAATTGGACCTATAGTGGTAGCTCACTGAAACAACAATCCGTGGAGAGACATGTCACTCCACTCAGATGCATTATTCTGTTCTGAGCCAACAATCTGTGGAGAGACATGTCACTCCACTCAGATGCATTATTCTGTTCTGAGCCAACAATCTGTGGAGAGACATGTCACTCCACTCAGATGCATTATTCTGTTCTGAGCCAACAATCCATGGAGAGACATGTCACTCCACTCGGATGCATTATTCTGTTCTGAGCCAACCAGTATTATATCACTTTTTTTTTATAGACTTTGGTTTAACCTGACGGGACTCAAATCCATGATCTACCGTACTCGAGGTGAGCACCCTAACAATTACACCATCTATGTAGTTCTGCATTCATCGGAAAGTTTGAAGAATGTTGTATAATTAATTTTACCAGTTCATGATGAAAAGAAAGTTTAAACAATGTTAGTGAAAAATTCAAACAATATCAACAAAACTAAAAATGACCTCTCAACTCAAATCCTTGAACACAAAAAAAAAAAAACACGACATATGATAATGGGAATCCAGATCCTGGCTTTGGAAAAGTACACAAATGTGTTAAATCTGTCAATGGAATCCCAACCCTCTCCCTCTTAATAATTGGATCATAAATCGCAATACAGATACATGTAGTCAAACCTGTCAATAGAATCCCAACCCTCTCCATCTTAATAATTGGATCTTACATGGCAATACAGATACATGTAGTCAAACCTGTCCATGCAGTTATCTCTATTAAACAGTCACCTGTATTAAAAGGTCACCTTTCTCTTGTCCTGTCATATAAAATTTCACATGAATTGAACCTCCTTTAAGATGTCAACTGTCTTATAAGGTGACCTCTTAATACAGGTTTGACTTTACTTGTATAAATGATGTGGTTTCAAAGTGCATGTCCATTCAAGTATGAAATTCAATGCCTCAATTCACACCTACACCTGTTTTAAGCGGCCACCCAAGGGAAGGTCCGAAATTGGCCGCGTAACACAAGTGACCTCTTAATCAAGGTTTGAGATTTTAGGAACGTTCGCCAATTCTTTTTAATGTCAGTCATTTACAATATTTTGATAATCATTTGTACGTATTGTGTACGTATTTTCAACACGTGCGCAAGTATTGATTTTTTTAAATAAATAAAAACATTCTCTGATGAGGTGTTATTATCTGAATTTTACCAATTATAGATTCAATAATTGTCAGGAAACTTCCAGAGAGAAAAGAAACCTGCATTTGATTATACATCATGAACATGTACGTTTACATAATACGGCAATACACAATCGTGTATTTAAAATTTACGAAACTGTCAACAAAACGATCTTTCATGTAAATCTACAAATACCACTAATATTGAACACTAATAAAAAAAAAAAACATCTATTCTGTTGTAAAAGCTTATCGGCAATTTGACAAGATGTTGGAATGTTATTAAGAGAGGGTTCAGCGATTTTAAATGAATATTCATATATTGTTTCATAAAATTTATTAGAGATATCGATGTACACAACAGACTGTTCAATGGCTTCAATTCGGAGTTTTCTCTACAATGTACTCTGTTGTCACGACATCAAACACTTTCAAATTTATCATTAAATGATATTTCATTCATGATTATGACTTCAAGGCTTCAATTAAGAAATCCAATTGTTTTCTTTACAAATGATAATTAACAGTTATCAAAATAAATATCACCTGACGTGGTAAACACCGGAGGCCATGCTGTTGACACCTGGACAGGTTTGTTAATTGATTTAATTTATAATTTTGACATAACGAACCTAATTTGAAAGGATTTGAATATTTGGCCACATGACCGTTTAACAAAGTAAAAGGGTGTCCGCTGTCCCGATTTCGATGGCCGTTGACCGCGTAAAGCAGGTGACCGCTTAATTCAGCTAAATTAAATAGCAAAAACGGTCGGGAGGATATTGGAATGGCCGCATATCGGAGGTGACCGTTAAGGCAGGTTTTACTGTAGTTTCAAAGTGCATGTCCATTCAAGAATGAAATTTAATGCCTCAATTCACACCTACACTACGATAGGTAAAAGATAAAATGCTTGCATTTAACTAGAGGCTCAGTGGGCTGAGCCTGTGTCTTTCACCTTTCATTCTGTTTTGTAAAAATGTATACCAAACCTTCCATAGGTGCTTCCTACCAAATTGCGGTTCATTTGGTTACTCGTTTTCAGAGAAGATTTTTTAGAAATAACCAGGAAAAAAGAATTGCCTATGGTGGTCATGTTTGTTAACAGATCGGGAGGAAATGAACAGTCTTTATAGACGACCTTCCATAGATGCTTCCTACCAAGTTTGGAGGAAAAATAATTTCCAATTTCAATAACTGAGGAGTCAGGATGAGATTCACCACCTTCTCATGTTCCTCCTTTTGAGATATTATGCCCACGATGTTTACATCTTCAATTTTTTATTTTTAATCAGACTGGTATTTCCCGATTTTGTTCAATTGTTTGTTTTTTTTGGTTTGATGGTGCTTAACCCTACTTTCAACAATATTTCAGTTATATCGTGGCAGTCAGATTTATTGGTGAAGTAAACCGGAGTACCTGGTGAAAACCACCGACCTGCCGCAAGTCACTGACAAACTTTATCACATAATGTTGTATCAAATACACCTCGAATAAACCGGGTTCAAACTCACAACTTTTAGTGGTGATAGGCACTGATTGCATAGGTAGTTGTAAATCCAACTAACATATGATCACGGCTACGACGGCCCTTCAGAGGTAAAGAAAATATGCAAATGAACAAATAAACCTCATACCATTAGCCGTTGAAGTTGACTTTGTACAGCACGGGAAGCTTCCTCAAACATGGTACATTTACTATGGTTAACTCCTGCTTGTAACTTCTGTTTGATTCGATTAAACACTCCCGCTCCTTTTTCTTTCTTGCAGTTTTCATAAGTTTCCATCAAATGTTCCTAAAAATGTCATTAAACCAAAATTTCAATAAAAAAAAGTGAACAAATTTTCACCTTATACTTTACAATAGTCAAACTAGAGGCTCAGTTGGTTGAGCCTGTGTCACTCACCTTTCATTCTACTTTGAGGAAACCCAATACACAGAGCCTTCCATAGGTGCTTCCCTTCAAGCTTCAGTTCATTTGGCTAAGCAGTTTCATAGAAGAAGAATTTTAGTAATCAACAAATCAGAAAAAAAAATTGCATGTGGAGGCAATGATTGTCAATGGATCGGGACGAAATGAGCAATCTTTATAAAGAACTTTCCATAGATGCTTCCTACCAAGTTTTGGCTCATTTGGCTATGCGGTTTCAGAGGAGAAGATTTTTTTAGAAATCAACCAATCAGAAACAAGAATTGCATGTGGCGGCCATGTTTGTTAACGGATTGGGAGGAAATGAGCAATCTTTATAGAGGATCTTACATAGATACTTACCTGAGCGAGGCTAAATCTAGTTTTTATCTAATTTTATGCCAGTAGCCCGGATGCTGCAGCATGTCGTGCTTCTTTACCTCGCAAATACGGCCGTTTTATGCTACTCATTGACAATAATTTGCTGTTGCCAGGTGCAAAATTACATATATTGAATAATATCTCCCGAAAATGATCATAGACATCATCATAAATTCATAAAATATGCAAAACGGTTGAGAAAAGAAGGCAACATGCCTCGGCTTGCCTATCAAACAAATTCTTTGCCACTTCATCGTGAGTTTGGATGCGTAGCACTTCCTTCAGTTCGTACCAACGGTCCAACTGATCCCCTACATATATCCTGCATTTGTTCCATTTGAAAGATACTGCACTTCTATTCCTCTTTCTCTCTGAATCTGTCAAAGTCCGCTTTCTTCCACACATTGACACTTTCTCTTTTGCCCAAGAACCACATGTTGTTTATTGTTTCTAAACAGTGTGCATGCTCAAGACGGGTTCACATAGAAGGTCATATGAATAGAGTCGGGTTAAATTGAATTCTTGTCATCCTGAAAATAATTCCGATAACGATAGTTTTGGGTCTTTTTTGTCAAGAAAAGAACACAAATCGTATATTTTGCAGCATAACTGTTTAATGATAGCTTAAACAAATCATTTACGACAATAATTTTGGGTATGAAAAAATTACGATTTTGGTGGACAATATGCCTTTAATACAGGTTTCACTGTAGACGGAAAAATATTACCTTTATAATTGGTGTAAACACTCTGTTGATATTCCGTTGTCTATTCACTACAACTTTTTCCAAGTCAATTATCATCTCTGTCAACTGAAATATTACAAGAAATTCCAGACATTATCACAAGTATCTCAGTGAGTAGGATAGGACGAGCTGTAATATTAGTGATATAATGTATGTCAAGACCTTCAAAACTGACATTATTATTTTAATTGGTAACAATCAGTTCATTGACATTGACAATATCACTCCATGAGATCAAAGGAATTTAAAATTACTGATAATATACAATTATTGACTTTTGTTGAGGTTAATATTCTACAATTATGTCCCTCAGAAGAGGTGAATATCCAAAATTGTCAACCTGAGGGAAATAACCCTAGTGGGGTTGACAATTTTAGATATTCACCGATTCAGAGGGCCGTAACTGTTTTATTATACCGAACAAACAGTTGAAATATACTGTTTAATATTTGAATTGTGAAAGTATTATTCCACGTTTTTACACCGTTGAATAATAGGGTTATTCAATGGACGTGTGTAATTCTTGAGATTATTCACCGTTGAATAATAGGGTTATTCAATGGACGTGTGTAATTCTTGAGGTTATTCACCGTTGAATAATAGGGTTATTCAATGGACGTGTGTAATTCTTGAGGTTATTCACCATTGGCGGCAATTAGAAGCAAAAATATCCAGATTATTTTATGTCATGTGATTATCTTTTAACCAATAGAATTGAGTCTTTATTATGTGAGGTATAATAATATAGTGTTATTAAATGGGTATTTTCATATAAAGCCTGTATTATGTACGAGGCAGTCGCATTGGGTCAAGGTCAGCGGTATAGGGCCGAGGCAACGTCAAGGGCCTATACAACTGATCGAGGCCCAATACGACTGTACGAGGATATAATACAGGTTTTATATGAAAATACCCATTTCATGACACCTTTCTTAACCAATGACTTAAAATTACAGTATTTTACTTATTTTTTCGTTGTGGTCATAACCATACAGCTGATCAAGACCTGATACGACTGCATGATGACTTAATACAGGTTTTATTGGAATGACACCTTCATCAGAAAATGATATCGTATTGAGATTTGGTTGCTGATCTCGACTGAAAACAAGATTTCTGTACATGTGTAGCCAAGTTTCATTTTGCACTTATATATTTTTGTTTTCATTGTATATTTAATAAAGTTTTCACAAATTTGTGGAAAATTTGTTTTGTACCTCATTACATGCTTTTTGCAATAAATATTGCTGTTATTTTCTAGTCTTTCATGTTTCAAAGGAAGAGAGATAATTCAACATAAATTTTAATACAAGAAATTCTAAACTTGAATTTGCATTGTAAGCCAGAAGTTTACAATGCAAATTTATACAGGGAATATGCCCTGTATAAATCTTTATACAGGGCAAATGCCCTGTATAAATATAGATTTTCCTTCAGTTGCCCGTAGGTTACGATATTTCTCCACTCAAGAGAGTTAAATTAAAAATTTTAACCACAAGCCGTGAGGCGAGTGGTTAAAATTTTTAATTTAACTCTCGAGAGTGGAGAAATATCGTAACCCGCATGGGCAACTGAAGGAGAATTTGTTTCTCCCATTATCTAACACGAACTTTATTTCAAAAGCCGTCAAATGAGTCAAACGAGTCAAATGTGGGGAAAGGCACAAGACATTTTAATCCTCTAGAGGATTACAGATTTCTCCACCACTGGTTCAGCGGGGTTAAAATGACATCATAATGGGAGAAATCTGTATAAATGTCAGGTTAAAGAACGTGCTGTCATATAAAATGGTCAATTTCTATTGTATTTGAAGTCATTGGTTAATAAAAGGATCTATTGTTCCAGGATATATGATATTTTATATACCGAGGACGAAGCCGAGGTAAATATCATATATCGTGGAAAGATAGATCCTTATATTAATCAAAATGAAAGTCAGTAATTGTTTTATTAATTGAAAATGTTATTAATGTCCTCTGGGTCATGTCTTATAAGTTGGCTTTTGGTAAATTTTAACGCTAACAAGAAAGATTTATGCATACTGCAAAGATTAATTTTGATTCTTCCAGAGGAGCATTTGGAACGTTATATTAACCTCACGTAACGCTAATATTAAAAGTAGGGATTTATAGTCATATATTAATTTGACTTATCACCCATGAAATGTTCATACAGCCCCTGACATGTAAAAGATTCCCATTTTTTGTCTGTCTCTCCTTTATTATGTTTGTGCATGTTGAAATAATTCTTTGAGAGAGCGAGTGAGTGATTGTTGTTTAATGCCAAATCAGCAATTTTTCAGCTATATCCATGGCAAGAACAAGTTAATTTTCAATGAGATGATGATGAGGTCCGTTTTGTACTAGACCAACACGCTGAGTTGGATTTTTATAGTACTAGCTCACTGAAACAACAGTCCACGGATAGACATGTTGCCCCACTCTGACACATTATCCTGATTCCAAGCCAACCAGTTTTTGCTCTTTCTGCTTAATGCTGTGTGCTTAGCAGAAGAGCAACAAATACCAATTTTATTGTCTATGGTTTTACCTGACCAGGACAAGAACCATAATCTACCACAATCAAGCCGAGCAAGCTAACAATTACACCACTGATGTGGTTAATTTTGCATAAAAAAATATATACTACCATATATTTAACGTGCAGATCAAGTAGGCTCCTAGTCTTTTTTAGGTCTGTCATTGATAAGTTCAATGAATGCAGTTCTTTACAAAGTGCATTTGTAAATGTCATGTATGTCTGCTGTATTTCCTGTTTGTACTTGTCCAATATATCCCATAATTCAAAACTGAAAAATAAATATTCTTTTCAAATAAATGAAATATGAATTGGGTGTATAATCTTACACACACTTTTTATTATGCTTTATTTGAAAATCCAGCCTTTTCATTGGTTCATATTAGGGTAACATTTTATGCTATTATACCTCAGTATGTAAATTTTTTTTATTTAAAATTAAATACTGATAAAATGACTAATTTGTCTTTAAAACAAAATCAAATTGTGAATCTTGGTTCATAGTTCCAATGACAATTGTCTGCAGGGAAATAGTATCATATCACAAACTTTTTCTGGCACTTTTTATGGTTTGGATCTTTCTGGTTTCAATGTTTTATACCTAGACACCCGAGGTATATAAACAGTATGTGTTGAAAAACCACTAGCCCTATGCTTCAGTCTAGTAAAAATTGCATTAAATTTGCTTAATCAAATAGAAAAATAAATTCTTTTAATATATATATTCCCATTCAGACTAGTTTGTCAAAATATTTTTGGCACAGACTGTATAAATATTTGTTTTCCAGATGAAAAAATTGTGACAGCTGACACTCACTCTACAAGAATTTTGATAAAATATTGGATGATTGTGATTCCTTTAAGGTGGTACCTAACACCTGACCCCAAAATATTTCTGTCGTTTAATTTTTTAGATTTTTGTGTGTGTGAAACATTATGATATTACCTAACAAATATTAAAATAGCAAAAGATTTTAACC
>MJUT01002978.1:978379-989953 GCA_002080005.1 Gigantidas platifrons
TGTGAAAACCTTGAGTTAAACCAGAGAGTAAATATTGTGTGAATTGAACATTCAGGTGTTTCTCTAATTCATGAGCCAAATTGCCAATATTTATGGGCGTTTTTGCTACCGACTCAAAAATTGATACAGAAATTACATCCTTCTCTGAATATTTGCCCCTATTTTCTGAGGCCCTTGTCCATCGTTTTTTGCTTGTGAACATACAAGTTTGGGATGATCAGCTTTACAGACTATACACACATGACTATTCCTACAACGTAAATTAGAACAGCCTTTAGGCCCATTAAAGTTGTTACAAATTTCACGACCTAGATAGTACACTCTCTCCCTGCCATATGTATCTTGATCTGGAGATCTTGACAGATCAGACTGATTCCTGACGTTGATAGACGACTGATTACAGAAGCCTGTTGTATGAAAGGTGCTACCACATGTGTTACAAGTGTTAGGTTTAGTATTTGCGAAAATGTTACAGAAGAGAGTGTTATTTCTGATGGACCAGTCTACGGGTATATTGTTATATCTCAAATGAGCTCCAGCATCCGCAGAAAACCTTTTATGATACTCGTAAAAACCCTTCCCTGGATACCTTGTAGCCATATCTACCAAATCCCATTCATATAGGTCCAACTCGCTCCTACGATTGGGAAATGCTGAGCACATGATGTTTTTATAGGTCCCAAATGCCTGGATAAATTCACCCAACTGTTTGTCCTAGGGTCGTGCTTTGTGCTTTGGGACTTGTCGACTCCCAAATAATCGGCTTCCATAACCCCTGATCCCGAGTAATAGGGAATCAACAAGGAGGCCAGGTTCATGTCCATACCTGTTATGATGTTTCTCTTTAGTTGGGGTGAAACCGTTTCAACAAAAGGAAGAGACTCCACGGCAAAACCCCGTACAGTTCTGCCTGAACTGCTGACATTTCCCAACTGTTCCTCACTTCCTGCTGCCGCACTTGGCACGGGTCTCCTCAAAGCATTATATGCCGTTTCTAGGTTGAACTGAGTGCTCCCGGCAGTGGAGTTTTGATCTAAATTAGTAGTCGTTGTTCTATTAACGACAGGCTCGACCGCCCTAGCCTGACCTGGTAGCTCAGGTCTTTCAGTAATTAATGCATTTACTTTAATTGTCAAACTTGACACATTTTGTTGCAGTGTTCGAACGGTTGAAGATAGTTTCGAAACTAAGCCGATCAGCACTCTGTTGTTATCTGTGTCGCCATTGATGTTATTGTTAATCAGTGATGCATCATGGGATACCACACTTCCAAATATAGATTCATCGTCACGTGCGTTTTGTGTAGAATCATGTGATCGCGCACCACTATATATGTCCATATGATCACCACGTGTTGAAGAATTATTGTTTCTTTGTGTTGCTACCACATTTTCTCCTGTATTAAGTTGTAGAAGACGTACCAGCGCCATTCTCCTGGCGTTTTTGGGAAATCGGACACCTTTTTTATTAAGCTCTTCTTTTAATCTTGCAAGAGTCCAATTTTCAAGTAATTCAGGGTCATAATGACCGATTCTATTTCGCCCACGAACCGGACACATAATTGTTGATGAGAATGCATAAGTCAAAACACAACAGTACAACAGTTACATTAATCAAGAGTAACCAAATTGACAGACCTGAGATAAATATTATAATCCATGAAATCAAACATCTGTGATTAAAAAGTGACGATCCAGATACGAGATTGTCGAAAACGCAAGACACACGGTTTATAGTTATACTGTTAATCAATACAATAAATCAAAGGAAAAAGGCAATTTCGATGCTTTAAAATAGTTAATGGAACCCCCAAGAACCAAAAGGTAAAATTCAGAGGTGATGTGTTGGGATAATCTGTATAAACTCCAATTTAAAATTATTTAAATTCACATAGGTCAGAGCTTTAAATTTGAGCATAATTTCCATACATTTTAGGTATTTATTCAAAAGTTGGATAAATGGGAAGACACCCTAATTATACACCAAGTAATTATGACACCTTTATACATACACACATGAATCTTATTAAAAATTGCAACATTATTGATTATTTTATACACCGTTTAAGTCACACTTCTATATTTAGTATATTGGATTTATTTTTGGCAACAACGGTAAACAAAATGCACTAGACAATCTTAATTCTTCAATAATTAAATTCTATTAATATGTATTTAATGATTTGTAGAATAGTGTCAAAACAATTCAAAGTGAGAAAAACATTTGAGAACTTTACATGTTGACAAATAGTTAACACCAAAAATGGCGGAAATGTAATTTCCTGGTCTGAAAAAGAGTGAAACACATTGTTCTTGTTTATAATGCACACTCCTCCTGCAAAATAAAGAAACTATATAAAATATAGCGTATTATACAGAGGTCATTACGGTAAAATAAATTAATGTTTGCTAGCTTTCCTCTAACTTACAGGTAATCCCCACTGTAAACATGTAGCTAAAGCACACTTTACTGCCATTTCTACTCCTTCTATTAAGAGTACCTCTATATGGTTAATTTCCTGATTCAAAGTGTTGCTTAGTTGGTCTAATCCAGGGGACAATTCCTTCATTAATCTTGATGAAAAATGAGTTACTGCTGACTTAACTAGAGTCCTGTCATTTTCACACTGTAATACAAAACAAAAATTACCGGTGCGTCATTTACAATTAACAATAACAAAATACGAACGTTAGGGTGTTGGTGTTTGATTCCACTTTCAACAATATTTCAGTCATATCGTGGTGGTCAGTTTTATTTGTGGAGGAAAACCACTGACCTGCCACAAGTCACTGACAATTAAAATATGAATTAAGAAAATTAAATTCTCAAAATTAACATTCACGAGGGGAAAAAAATTCTGCATTTGGGTCATTCTCTGATAACTTTTCAAAAGTTGTGTCTATATGAAAGGAAAATTAGGTGTTTGGCAAGCTGTTTTATCAAAAATATATTTTGTCTACGTCTTTTATTCCTGTGGGGTGGAAATATTTGTCTTTACCGTCACAATACCTTACTTTTTCTTCAACATAAACCATAAAACCGATATGACTATATACGAATAAATTGTTCTGTTGATATATGTGGAATTTACCTACATAATTTTTGCTATATTTACGGAGTATTAAAAAGGTTTGTAATAACAACTACAAACATAAATAAAATGCACGAGGTTGAATATTATACCTTTAACCGTGCTCAAAGTCATTCCTGATGCTAAGTAAAAGTGATTAAAAGTATGTGGTTGTCTTTACTGTCACGATTGTAATATGAAATTGTGACGACAAGACTGTTACGGTAGAGACAATTCCACATTTCTTTAACAATGTTTTATTTCTACATGATGCTTAAAATGTCATAGCAGGTGAACAGAGGAACTTCTGTTATGTTTGGTAAAGACATTGAATACTAGGTACTAATGCACTTTAATGGAGATACTGATTTGTTTCTTTGAATCCTGCTGAGTCGATCCATGATACCGTTTCTTCACTTAGATGAAGTAAAAAGGAAAGCACCAACATGACTACGATATCTTAAATTTTCGTGACGGTAAAGATAGAAATTCATAGGACACACATTTCAGAGGAAATATTCTACATAAAAAATATATAAATCTTTAAGCATTTTATTATTTAATGTTTACTGTAATGATTAAACCTTTAAAACATAAAGAAACACCATTTTTGAAGCTTTAATTCTTTTTTTCTATAATCATGCCTGCTATGGGACATTACCGTCACGTGTATTATTCTATATGTTACGGTAAAAAAGAGAATTTGTAAATGCATTATTTGGCATATCCCTTAATGTATTTTATAAATCTTTTAATGAAATAAATACAATTTAACATGAACAAACGACATATCAACTTTTATTGTAATTTAAGTTGGCTGTTTTTCTGTAACATAAATGGGACACAATTGTAGTCTTTACCATCCCTATTGTAAAAGTTGTCAGAGATTGACCCATTTAAGAAAATGAATTGCTTTACTGTTCTGTATTTTAAATTTAAGGTTTTTGTTGCTGTCAGATACCACAGGTATTAATGTATAACTAACCAAAGTCATTCAGTCATAACCAGTAAGCCATCTTTTATTTAGTATTTATATGAAAAGTAAACTAGAGGCTCAGCCCACTGAGCCTGTATCACTCACCTGACAACAGAATGATACTGAAGTAAATTTCAAAGGGAGATAATCATTACCTTAACTGTTTTCTATATTTATGCATAAAAGATAATGTCTTTGGACCAGGTGAGCAAAAAAAAATATGAAAAAAGGGCAATAACTCTTAGATGGGTAATAAGATTTACTTCAAAATTGAAGGGCATGTAGATCTTGACAAGTTAAACATGTTTTCAGTTTACACTTAACATCTATCTCTTATAGTTTTTGAAATAAAGGATGAAAAGTATTAACATTTTTAAACTTTGATGAAAAAAGGGCAATAACTTCAAGATGGGTTATCAGATTTACTTTAAAATTGCAGACTAGGTAGATCTTGACATGATGCACATTTTTGCAATTTAAACTTAACATCTATCTCTTATAGTTTTTTAAATATAAGATGAAAAGTATTAAAATTTTAAATATTTGATGAAAAAAGGGCAATAACTCCAAAATGGGTAATGACATTTACTTCAAAATTGAAGGGCATGTAGATCTTGACAAGTTAAACATGTTTTCAGTTTAAACTTAACATCTATCTCTTATAGTTTTTGAAATAAAGGACGAAAAGTATTAAAATTTTGAAAATTTGATGAAAAAAGGGAAATAACTCCAAAATGGGTAATGGGATTTACTTCAAAATTGCAGGGTAGGTAGATCTTGCCATGCTGGACATGTTTGCAGTTAAACTTAACATCTATCTCTTATAGTTTTTGAAATAAAGGATGAAAAGTATTAAAATTTTGAAAATTTGATGAAAAAAGGGAAATAACTCCAAAATGGGTAATGGGATTTACTTCAAAATTGCAGGGTAGGTAGATCGTGACATGCTGCACATTTTTGCAATTTAAACTTAACATCTATCTCTTATAGTTTTTGAAATATAAGACGACAAGTATTAAAATTTTTAAAATTTGATGAAAAAAGGGCAATAACTCCAAGATGGGTAATCAGATTTAATTCCAAAATTGCAGGGTAGGTAGATCTTGCTGTGCTGATCATTTTTACCCCATGTCAGATTTTTGATATTATTAACGGTTTTTGAGTTATTACCCAAAAACCTGCAATTTTACCATAAATTCTATTTTTAGTAACAGTGGCCATGTTTGTTGGCCGAATGGAAAAAAATGAAGAAGTTTTATAGAGGATCTTACATAGATGCTTCCTGCCAAGTTTGGCTCCATTTGACCAAGCAGTTTCAGAGGAGAAGATTTTTTTAACATTAGCCAATCAGAAACAAGAATTGCCAATAGCGGCCATATTTGTTGGCGGAATGGAACGAAATGAAGAAACTTTATAGAGGACCTTATATAGATGTTTTCTGCCAAGTTTGGTTCCATTTGGCCCAGTTGTTTCAGAGGAGTAGATTAAAATATGAAAAAGTTAACGGACGGACGACGGACGCCAAGTGATGGCAATACCTCACATGACCCTTTGGGTCAGGTGAGCTAAAAATCTTATACTTTTATGACAAGTAATATTTAATGGATGCTCAAGAGATTTATAAACCAAATAAATTTTAGCATTAAGATGTCCAAAATTCATAAATAAAATACAAAATGTAACTCAAAACTGTGATAGTTGATATATAAAGCAATTTCTAAATAAAAATCTTTACTATTGAGGTCCTTGCCTACACTTACAGTGTTTTCATTCTCAGTAAGATAATCCTCTATATCATAAATAAATAGAGCTAGATTTTGTATCAGACGTTTGGTAGCTTCTTCCTCTTTCTTTTCTGCAATCCTTTGTACAAATTGTCTAACAGCAGGAATCCCAGTATCCACTTCACAATCAAAGACCTAGTAAATAGACATATGGTGTTGATTGATTTGACTTTATTTGATTTTATTGTGTTTAATGCCACTTTCAGCAATATTTCAGCTATATCATGGCAACCAGTTTTAGTGGTGGAGGAAGCCGGTGTACCCGAAGAGAACGACCGACCATGGGCAAGCAACTGGTAAACTTTATCACTTGCGACTACGAGAAGAGTGCACCCTTTTTTGTAATTTACAAAGCCGGGCGCAAATCCATGCCGCATTGGTCATAGGTTTGTATGAGTTGTTAGGTAATCCAAATACCTAACTCATTGAGCCACCCCATATGGTGTTGAAAATAACCTTTATAAACGACCAAAAAAAATTGTGTTCTAATCATGTGACGTGCTGTCGTTTCCTTTGTCATGATCCGTCTGTTGACAGAATGGTTTCCGCACGATAGCTGATGTTTTATATAGTAGATCTTTCTGAATTTTGAACATAATAATCCTTGGCACCGAATAAATGTTGGCTTTGAATTGGGATATTGTAACCCCATCCGTTTCAAAACAATAGGCCTGAAAGTTGCAAAAATGGATGTTTCTGTTAACTGTACATGGCAATTTGATTTTCATCTGATATTGATGCTTGTATTAATGAATTCCTTAGCAAAATCCCTTTCAGAAATATGCATTGCTGTATTTATGTAACTAATATCATTTTTGACATAAAAGTGGTCAAAAAGGGGAATATTTCAAATGTCTAACTTTTTTTTTCCATCCAATTTTAAGGCATTTTCTTATCATTTTAATGGGTTATAGTTGGTCCATACAAAAATTTGGTATTCTATTTTTTAAAGAGGTCTGAAGGGAGTCCATATTCTGAAAGTTCACATATTTGGAAGACACGTGGAATTTTTTTTTGTGGTCCAATTTTGTCGTGTTCTTTTTCTTTGAATTTATTGCGTTGAAAGCTTTCTGCAGTATGCTGACCAATTTCCTCTATCTCTTTCGGTTTTGTAAATAAACTCAACCGAAAGGGTCAACAAAAGCTGAATCCAAATTTCAACACACTTATTTTCATCCAATATTTTAATACAACTTTATGCAAAAATAACATCTTTATGGGTTATTGAAGTACCATAAGGGGAGACACGGTACAAGTAACCATGCCAAAGCCATATTTCAAATATAAAATCATTTCTTCCAGTAGAAGCTGAGATATATATGTTACGAAAGTGTGAACGGACGGACAGACAAGGTGATTGCAATATAGCCCCCTCTTTACGAGTGGGGGTATAATTAATAGAATTTCTCCTGGTATGTTCAAATCCATTAGAGTGTATGTATTTACAATTATTATGTGGTATTTTTTTTCTTCATTTTCTTACCATAGGTGGTCCATCATCCGTCAGTTTGTTCTTTAGTTTCTGGTATTCAGATGAACTAACACAGAATACCTTTAGATTTTCACAAGATTTGGTCAGGTGACTATCATCATCATCATCATCATCATCACTATCAGCGCTATCCTCCTCATCCTCTTCTATTTCTTCTGGTGTCATTTTAGCTTTCCTCTTCATCTCCTGATAAAGTATCAAAATTTATGAAGAATAACTTATAAACAGTACAGTATAGAGTAGTCTCCCTCTTATTTCCTATTTCGGACTGACATCATTAGGCGGTGATCAGCCAAGCGAAATCCTACATAGATTTTATAGTACATGTATATTAATTTATTTGATATCCACCAACAGAATTTAAATATTGTAAATAAAATCACTTATGGTCCTTGTTTACACTAAATCAGATCTTAGTTTGATTTTCTTTAATCTATATATATATGACAGGTTTATTTTATTTAGAAAAAATACAATTCAAATTTTCCATTGAAATTGAGATAAAAGGCAAAATTCCAAAGATTTTTGCTGGATTTGCCGCCTTCAATTGTTAAATGCTCAAATGTTCGGAAAAAATAATAAGACCACTCCCACTAAAGGCTACCCCTCTGTTCAGGCCTGATTTCAAATACAATGAGATAGTAAAATACTACTAATTTGATCCCCTCAGGAGAGGCCGCCCTTCTTATATAATAAGAAGAGTTTTAAGATTTTGAAGATTAAAGGGGTAATCAGAATCCTTAAATCAAAGAAGAACAGACAACACAATGGCCAAAAGAACAAGAACAAAAGGACAAACAACGATCTACAAAACATACATATAAAACTAAAGATCGAGTAAAACGAACCCCACTAAAAACTGGGGGTGAACTCAGATGCTCCGGAAGGGTAAGCAGTGCCTGCTCCACTAGTTGCACCCGTCATGTTCCGCTTACAAACCCGGTGATCAGTCATGAATGAGGAAAGGACCGGGAAGTGTTTACGACAAGTGGAACATATCCGTGGTCATTTGTAACACAGATATTCCATAATGGTCAACCAAGTCATGGTGGCGACCATAAAACTTTCAATTTTGAGGTGTAGTTCAACGTAAGATAGCTATATTTTTATTGTAAATGGTGGCTTTATAAGAGGGGAACTATTGCATATCAAATTTATTCACTACTTGGTTTTGAAACAAGCAGAAATGTATAGGTTCAGTATGGAATTTTAATGTAATTACTTGCTAATTGTGGGTTAGGGTTATGGTGTTTAATGCCACATTCAATAATATTACAAATTATTTAGTGTTTCCATGACTACTCTAGCAGGCATCCAAGTTTTCCCACGGGAAAGTGCATATTTATTAATTGATTATGATATCCGTTTTTTACTACATCAATACTGTTAGTTGATTTTTTCTTAGTGCTAGTTCACTGAAACAACAGTATACGGCTAGAAATGTTGCTTTATTTGGATAATTTTTTAAGATTCTGATCCAACCAGTCTTTGTTCACACTGTTGTGTGTTTATAGTGGATAAGTAGGAAATAGCAATTTTGTAGTCTTTGATTTGACTCAGCCGGGACCAGATGCCATGATCGACTGCTCTCAAATAGAGGGTAATAGTGTTTAATGTCACTTTCAACAATATTTCAGTTATATCGTGCTGGTAAGTTTTGATTGGTGGAAGAAACCATAGTACCCGGAGAAACCCACCGACCTGTTACAAGTAACGTTCTGACAAACTTTATCACATAAAGTTACATCTGGTACACCTCGCCATGAGTGAGATTTGAATGCCCAACATTAGTGGTGATAGCCACTGATTGCAAGAACTCGCCTTAGAAGAGAAAGATATCATTGTTAAACTGTCAGAGAAGGCTTTTCCAGCTACAAAATTCAAGACATGACCAGGATTAACTGCAGAACCAATGAGGGAAAGACAAAATGTTTAAAATTTACTTCGAAGTTGCGAGAGAAGAAAGATGACAGTTCTGTTGACAGAGTGTTGGTTCAAAGTGTTAAGACCAACAGCAGGCAGCCTCTTAATGATGTCACAGCCAGATTTAATGCAAGAACAGGATGTGGTATGTCTTCAAGAACTATTTGTAGAAGATTGTTTTAGTATTGGTACAAACACCAGGTCATTTCAAAGAAAATTACAATTTCTCCAGTAAATTGTGAGAGAAGGCCTGGGTTTTGTCGCAGGAAAATACATTTGACATACAAAATCAGTGGTCTTCAGTTAATTTTAGTGACAAGACTAATATTGTCCTTGATTAAAACCATAAAGTTTATGTCTGAAGACGATCTTATAAGAGGATGTGTCCCGATTGTGTGGGTCTCCGCAATGACTGGGAAACAAATTGCCGTGCATCAGTGTTGTTCTGGGATGTATTTCCTATTATGGTGAGGGCACACTGGTTCTTGTTGAGAGAAATATGAAAACTGAAAAATATATTTCAGTAGTAGATGACAATATTTGGCCTGTAATTGCCAGTCAGTTTTCAAACTGGAGTTGGATATTTCAGGAGTACAATGCATTGTGTCATATTTCGGCTGGATCAATCAGTAGAAATTGGAACATGATATCAACACTCATCCATAAGAGTCCTGATCTCAACATTACAGAAAATATCTAGAATGTGCTCAAAATTAGTGGCAAAGACATTTAAATGAAATTTGAAATACCAATGACTTAAAACGAGTTGTACATGATATTTGGAGTTACCTCCCTTTGCACTATGTACAAAGTTTATATAAGATTTTTTTGCCTGTGTGAATTCGATCTGTATTACGAGCCAGCAGTGACATAGTATTGAAGAGTGAAGGTAAGTAACACTTCAATTTTATTAACTAAAATTGATATTAAATTCTTTGATTATACTTTATGCATAAAGATGATGTCGGCCATTTTGCAAATTCATTCAACGCAATGTACTGTACACATATCGTGCATACACACATATCATGTGTATCCCGCAATCTTTCATCTTTGTGAAAAAAAAATGAAATATGCCTTTGAATTTTTTTTACATAAAATGTTAGTGTATTTTCAATACATCCATCTAGTTGATAACAAAAGTAATATCTATGGTGTCAAAATTTGGCAGTTTTATAAGTCTGATTAATTGGCAGATATTTATTTAGATGGTTTTAAGAAAAAATAATTTTGTATTCACTTTCACATAAAGTATTATTCACAAATCGTTTTGTCATCTTGTGGTAACTGGACAATGGCCAAAACTGGTAATTAAGTTTTGCTATTATTCTTACTGTTCATAATACAGTCAGACCTGTATTAAGAGGTCACTTTTAGGACAAAGAAAAAGTGGTCTTTTAAGACAGTGTCTTAAAAGAGGTTCAATTCATATGAAATTTTCTATAACCGGATAAGAAAAAGGTCATCTTCTAATACAGATGACAGTTAATAGAGGTGACAGGTGACCACATGGGTAGGTTTGACTGTATTTCATTACTTTGACTACCTCATCACAGGTGACCACATGGGTAGGTTTGACTGTATTTCATTACTTTAACTACCCCATCCTTAGATCACTTACCTTTATTCCTGCCTTAAAGTCCTTCTTGATCTCTTTACTGACAAATTCAGTCCTAGCTTTAGCACAGATGAGTTTCATAGTTTTACGTTTGCTGACCATTTTTATTTTCAGCTTATTTTGTTTAGCCTCAAGAGATTCTATTTTGTTCTGTTTGTCTTGTTTCTTTAGTGAAAGTTCTTTATTTTTTCTGGACAGTGCTGACTTCAGTTCTCTATCCTGTAAAAATGAATCTTGAATCCATACATATTTATTAAATAACTTGTAACATTTTGATGATAAAAAACCACTTCTTGCACATCCTTATGCCAGACTATTATAACCACTGATTTAATTGGGCAAGTTGTAAGATTCAAGGATATGCATTTATGACGAAAAATTAAAATGTTTACTTGAATAAATCTTCAATTATAAAAATTGCTAATGTCACTATTGATTGCAACACATAGCCATGTGTCCCCGCCGCAATAGAAAGAGGTGTAATGCGAGTGTAATGTTATCCATGTGATATATTTATAAAATAGAGAAAGCATCCGAGATGCAACAGTCGAGTTGCAAGTCATAATCTTGGGGCATTTAATTTGTCTATTCACCCTGATCATAAATATATATATGGTTTAGGGGTGGGGATCTCAACCATTAAAAAGTTCACTTCAGGTAGGGGGTGGGGTATGACCCCCCAGGGCCTGAGATATAAGGCATTTAATTTGC
>MJUT01002978.1:990702-1007474 GCA_002080005.1 Gigantidas platifrons
TTGTAGTTTCAGAGAAATGTGTAATTCTCAAAATATGTACTTTTTCTATAAAAAAAACATGATTTTTAAAACAAGAATTTTTTTTTTGAATTTTGCCCAGTTTCGAACTTAAGCTAGAGATTCTTAATATAATGCATGTGTGTAAGTTTGAAAATTGGTCAACAAATTCAAATCTGAGAGTGCTTACAATATATCCGGACGGACAGACGTCCGGCATTTCCATATCCCCAGCTCCGCTTTTTGCGGAGGCGGGGGACAATAACATTAGCAACTTTTTTTTAAATAAGCTTAAGTAGTCAATTTCTTGAGTGGACTAAATTTCCTTTCTTGATACATTTGTTATTAATATTATTTTCTGTCATTTTGGACTAAAAACAATTTGCATATAGATGTTTTCAACAAAGAAATCTCAAGGTAGTTATTGATGTACTTTTAAATGCAGGATGACTTAAGTCAAGACAGGAAACGACCACTCCTTTTGTTTGTACACAGACTTTCTGGAAAGTATTAAATGTTAAAAAAACCTTTGTGAAAAAAGTTTTTTTATTATTAAGGTGTTCTGAATTTTTGAATTTTCTTATCTTGTAGAACAAATTAAACACAGTTGGTAACAGAAACCAGGCATATTAATATTATAAATATGACATAAGTATTATACATGTAGATACCGCAGGCTTACAAATTAACTTATTCAAACAAACAAATCCCAAGAATGAATTTGTTTAAATAAGTTCATGAGTGGTATATATGTATTGTAACAGAAATGAAATGACTGACATGTTTAGCTATGGTACAACATCAGACCTGCATGTTGTACCACAGTATAAGCCCCGCCCATTTGTATTTGATTTCAACAAAGTTTTAGTGGGTGATTAATTGAGTATGTTACAATATCAATTCTAGAAAATAGACCATGGTTTTCTACAAACACATTTTTAAGCTGATTAATTCATAAAAACAGCAAAGGAAAAAAAATTCATTAATTTTATAATATAAGAATTAAAATACATTAGAACTTCGGTGGCTCGAACTCAAAGGGACTGTCAAAGTTTATTTGAGTTATCGGAAGTTCGAGCCACCGAAGTTTCGTAATTTCAGAGATAGATAAAAGGCTGTTGGCCACTGGTCCCCTGACGCCATGGTTATATCGTAAGATTAAATTTTAAAACTACTGTAAACTAGAAGGTCAGGTGAGCCTGTATCACTCATAATTCTGAAAGGGGACCATCCAAGGACCATTTTGAAGTAAAAAAGGGGGAGTAACTCTGGTTAGATTTGTCAAAAAATCATCATTATCGAACTTGACCTAGATATTCATGAGATACAATTACATATACCAAACCTAGTTTCAATCTGACTTTTTGTTCACAAGTTATAATTTGGAAACCAAAATATTAGCAATTTTGAAGTAAAAAAAGGGAGTAACTCTGGTAAGATTTGTCGAAAAATGATCGCTATCGCACTTGACCTAGATATTCATGAGATACACTTACATACCAAACCTAGTTCCAATCTGACTATTTGTTCCCAAGTTATCATCTGAAAACCAAATATTTAGCAATTTTGAGGTATAAAAAGGGGCACAACTCTAGTAAAAATTGTCGAAAAATTGTCATTATCGAACTTGACCTAGATATTCATAAGATACACTTACATGCCACACCTAGCTTCAATTTGACTTTTCATTCACAAGTTATCATCTGGAAACCAAAAAGCACACGGACGGACGGACAGACATACGGACGGACGATACCCATTTCTATAGTCCCCTTCGACGAAGCGTCGGGGGACAAAAAATCTGGTTCTGGCCTGGGAGAGGTTCATTATGCTATGATAACTGATGCACGGTACAGTGGGCCTTAGTTGTAAACAATATCTAATCAATTAGAAAGTTATCACAAACTACGGCTTCTGAATACCTATTTGGTATCTTCAAAGGTTTATTAGAAACGCTTTTCACTGTTTTTGTGATCTATTTTATATACAGGAAATACAAGGTTGGGTAGAAACAGTTGGATTGATATAAGTATAATGTTTGATAATTCGGATATATATTTAGTACAAATATAAAGTACAAATTTAAAATTTTAGCAAATGATCATTTTCTTTTAAATAAAATTAAATTGGAAGCAATTATATTTTTTTTACTAAGTATAATATAGACATAAAAACTGAGGATAATCCGAATTTCACTACTAGTGCATTTCTATTTTTGGTATTTAGATGAACCTTGAGATCACACTCAATAATACTAATTCGTGTTAATATCAATTCTAAATATTGTTTTAATAAACTTTATTAGGATTGTAATCATTTAATCTTCTGATTGTTTCAATTACTGTCGAGTGTTGGTGTAACATAAAATAGTGTCCTCCATGAAATAATGTCCTCCAGATAAAATATCATATGAACTATTGTCCATGGACATTATTTCATAATGAAATTGTGTCCTCCATCATGATATATTGTCCATTCTTACTGGACATTATTTAACTGTGAAATAATGTCCGACATCAACTTGATATATGATATTTTTATGCTTCACATATTTATACTATACCTTATTTCAAAATATAAGAGATTTCTTTGTCATAGAAATGATATTTATTACACTATATTTGATTCAATTTGAAATATATTAACAACCATTGTCAAATTGCTCAACCCAAGACAAATACATATATATTCCAGAAATACATAAATTTATACAAAAACAGAAAATTTAATAACAATATTCATAAATACTAGATTGGCAAAGTTTTTTTAATTTTCGTGCACGTTTATATTATTATCAATCATTAAAAAAAAAAAACACTTGAAAGACTATTTCATTATTTCCCTTTATTGTACAAAATTTCATAACAATCAGTTATGAAATAATGTCCAAGTTAGGACACAGTTTCACTATGATATATTGTCCATAACATGACATTATCCTGTCCAGATAAAGGACAAAATATCATAGATAAGACAAAATTCCATGACAATATAATCATGAAATATTGTCCTGGAGGACATAATTTTGCTTTACACTGGCTTGGCTTGATAACAACAATCTTTCTTTATTAATCGTAATTAAAAGTTCAAAAACATGCAACAGGTAATAACCTTTAATTGTTATGTAATCAGTTTTGCAGTATACAGGTATTTTTATTTTATTTGGATATAGTAATTAGGCCTACTTAAATAACCTTTAATTGTTATGTAAACAGTTATGCAGTATACAGGTATTTTTATTTTATCTGGATATAGTCATTAGGCCTACTTAAATAACCTTTAATTGTTATGTAAACAGTTATGCAGTACCAGAGATATACACTAACAGTCGCCCAGTCGCCAAAGGCGATTCAAAATTGTATTGGGCGAGTGAAAACTCGGTTACTTCTATCCCAGGTGGCGACTGAGAGTTTTGGGAGCAATGTCCGGAATTCCAGCACTGGTTTTTAGACGTACCAAGATTGTGACTGGTTTCCGATTTTTATTTTACCTATTTTGGTAATGGTATATTGAGATTTAGATGGTAATCAGTGGTGTCAGTAGAATTATCCATGAGAAAATTGTTGTCGCTTTCCCCCTAACCCGACCGGGTCAAATTTTTACTGCCAGGTCGTTATCTTTCATTACTTAATAAATAATAATATAATAAAATAAACACACAGGCCGTGTATTCTAGCTCTAAGATAGCCAAAGCGCTTAGGATATCGGTAAACTTATCATGATTAGAAACGTGTGACGTACAGTATGTATAAAATGGCAACCGGCGGTGTGCCCAGTGGAACCATTCTGGCTGTTCATTTACAGAAATGTTTACATTTATCAAACGAAATAAGAGTGATGCAATTTTTTTGCTTAGCAAAAGCCTTTATGATTTATTTTCTGGCCTTCACAAGAAAGATAGCAAAACCCTGATTTGACAAAGACAAACACAACATTTAAGGAACAAGGAAAAACAAAAAAATTGAACACCACAAAAGTGAGACCAGGTGTGCTTTTGGTGGTAAGCATATTCTACATCCTATAAGACACATGTTTGTTCATTTTGAATTTGTGGTTTAACATCTCTTGAAAAAAAAACCTGCCTGCCTGTCCTTAAAAATTATATATTTCAACCGTTTCAGAGCCTACAGCTAAGCAAACCACAGCTGAAAATTAAAAGAATGAAAGTCATATTTCTAATTCTTTCAGATTTTGCTTTAATCATACTCATATTTACAGTATAAGATTAAAATTGGTGATTAACTTTAAAACACATAACATATATCGGCAACAGAATACCAAAGGAACAAGGTAAAGGAATTATAAAAAAAACCCAACAAAATTGACTTGTCAAAATGAAGACATTGTTAACATATCTGATTTACCATATCTGTAATCTACCTGAAAAAAAAAAGCTGGGCACCTAAATTATTTGTTGGGCTCCTTAAAAATGAAAGTTAGGAGACCAGGTGGCAACCATGGTTCAAAAGTTAGTGCATATCCCTGAGTACATGTATTTTTATTTTATCTGGATATAGTAATTAGGCCTACTAATAAATGGAAAGTGGTTGACACTTCCAGATGAATTTGAGTTCAAGTTTGAAAGGGTAATTTGTACTCATTTGTTATTACAGGAACATAAAATAGTTTGACTGTTCGAGAAATTGATGATCAAGAAATAAGGGTTTATATGACACGAAATAACAGCAAAATTGACAGGACTAAAAAACAGTTTGAGCACTCCATGGTGTTCGAGCCATCCAAGTTCGAGCTACCGAATTTCGACTGTAAGTACTTACAGATGCCTCCATTGCGGGGGATAATTGTTCCATTTCTTTTGTATGTTTCTGTATTTCATCCACACACTTGAGATGTTCTATTACCTTATTTAACTCGTCCACTCTAATGTTCATGGCATCTAAATCTTTTCTAAGGTGATCTGTTTTATCTTCTAATTTAAGCTCTCTACAGAAAACAAATACATTATGTAGTTTGGTGACTTTATGACTTAACACGAGTCTATTCATACCTGTCAAGTGACCTGTTTGTTGCAGGTCAGACCCGAGAATTTAGCTTATTTTTGCCCTTGACCCGATATTTTTTAGTCACCCGTCGGGTCATGAAATAACCTGGGATTTCAACATACCTCCCGACATCACCCTGATATTTTAACGTGTCATTTTCCGGCGTCGGTTTTTAACTTAGACACTTTATTTATATTTCTGCCCTTGGTGCTCAAATTTGGTAAGTTTGGTGAGTAGTTTTCAAAAAGAGAGGAGAGTCAAAAGAATTGCCGGCCACCTTGACAACCCTGAGATGAGACTATATATCTATTTCCTTGATTATATTTTGATTCCTCTTAATGACTTCAATACTGCATTTCAGGTACACATTTATCTTGATTAATTAGTTTCTTATTGTGTAAACATGTATCTAATTAACCCTGTGTATTATGACATTGACAGATATATGATAATGGGTTAAATAAACAAAGACTGTACATATGGATTTTACATCATTGGTGATGGATGGACATGATTCACTGTAAATATCGAGCACATATATGGATGGTTTATTTGTGGAGGAAACCCAGCACTGTAAATAGATGAGCACATGTTCAACATACACCCGTATGGTTCCTCTACGAAGGGGGTTAAAGATACAGAGGTAAGGTAAGGTAAGATCAACCTACATGTAGCAATAAATTAAAGAAAACCTTAATTACAGTGATAATCTGAATCTGATATTGAGCTGTTTTGGGGAGAAATGGCTAAACTTTTGTTCAGAAAAAAAGATTCAATGTACTTTGCAAAGTGGCAAAAACATTATTAGTGCTGCCAAACAGCAATGCTGACAGTGAAAGAGTGTTTTCCCTTGTCAAAAATGTTTACACTGAATTCAGATACAACCTAAAAAATGATACTCTGTGTGCTTTATTGGCTAGCAAAATGAAGCAAGACAGTGCATGCTATGAATTTGTACCATCTTCTAGCCTTCTAAAAGCTGCAAAATCAGCAACAAATGACTACAACAAAAGCCTTAAAGGACTAATGACACAAAAAATTAAATTCTCGATTTTGTTTGATTTGGTCATTAAATAAACTATAAACATTGTCTTAATTGAAAATAACGCCCTAGGACGCCCATTTTATTGATTATTACCTTTTGATATCTCCGCGATCTGTGACCTCTACATTTTAATGAGCTGAGTGGTCACGTGATTACGTGACGTCACATGCGCCAAAGGATGGCTTCCATGATAAACGATCAGTTGAGCGATCGAAGGTGAGACAGTAAACAGCCGATAAATATCATGGACAGTGATGACAGGAATATCTCCGATCATGTTGGTGATTTAGACATCCAGCCGTATCAGTTCGAGCCATTATATAATATATCCCCGTACCCAATTCGTCACTTGAATTTTCAACAACAAAAAAAAGCGTAGAAAAATGTTTGTAACAATCCATTCTTCTTTTTCATTTGCTGATTAAAGCTAATTAGGCCTAGTCACTACAATGACAATTTTATTATATTTTACAAGCCAATCAACGGATTATAGAATTTGTGTTTTGATTGCATAATCTTTGATCTCACGGACACCTGGTTTGATTTACCTGGTAATGATAATGATCCCGACAAAGAATTCAATCAACGATAATGATTTTTTTTTATAGTTATCAATATGGCATGTACTCAAAATGCCACAGTATGTATTTTAAATGGACATATTTTTGTAATCGTCATTTTGAGAAAGTCGCCGTCAAAATATATATTGATTGTAATTGTCATTCATTGTACAATAATCGTCACAATGTCCGCCACAACGAACTATTTTTGCCACGTTTCATTTATGAAAATGTCGACATCATGTTTACTGAAATATTATCCATTACTTAGTATTTTGAAAGTGGTTTTCTCAAAAAGTCAGAAACTTAAAAAATAAAAATGGCGCGATCAACAGGAGTTTGCAATCCACCGAAGCTACTTTTAACCAAACAAACTTTTGATGTATTTATTCTCATTTCTGTGAAATGAAATCTTAGTTCTCATATATGCCAAAGTCGGCCATGCACTGCACGAGGACGCACAGGTTTTTGTTATCGATCAGCATCCAGGTAACAATTACGTTCACTTTATAGAACAGACAGACACTGTCTGCAATTTAAAAAAATAACTACAGTATTTTTATTTTTATTCCAATTGTTGCATTTTGATTATGAGGTCTGAGAAATAATTATTTATTTTACAACTTGCTTCAGTTTTTGACGTATGTTCTATACATTTGTATATTCATTACCTACACAAAGAAGTTGGACAAATTGTCAGATACATATTTTTCCTGCTGAAGACTACGCAAATACGAGTTATTACAACTGTTGTGGTACTAGACCAAAGCACATTTCAAAAAGGGTGGGGAGGGGGTTATTACAATTTGCGTGGTATTAAACCAAAGCACAGTAATATTTAAAAAAAAAAGTGGGGGATTACAATTTGTGTGGTATTAGATTAGATCAAAATAGTGCCAATGTTATATTTTATCAGTTGGTTGCTAATTTGCAGAGTATGTTCACATCCTAGGAGGTTTCCATAGCTTTTCAATCTCCATTACTAACCAATAAATAAGGCAAAGTAACTGATTTTAAAACTAAGCTCATTACATTCTTGTTTATTCTTAATTAGAAAAAAAAATGTTCCGCAAAAGTGACTAACGGTCTCAAAATCCTGGCTAAATCCCTGATAATGATGAAAGTCAACAGGAAAGAGAACATTCAACATCAGAAGACTCCGATATTGATGAAAGTTCCCAAGCTCGTGACAGACTGATAAATACCGACTGGTGAGGTTTTGTTTATTTGTTGACAATAATCGAAAAGAAAACACGCGATTGAACGAAAAACTGAAATAATATATATATATATATAAGTCAACAGGTTGTTCTGACGATGTTATCTGCATAATTTCTAGGTCAGCAGAAAGGGCGATAAAAGGGGTGTTTATCCCTTTGTACGTATCGTTAATCACATGAAAGTGAAAAAGAAATAATTTTTACAGCATTTTGTAAGTATTTCACTAAGTTTTGTGAAAAATTTAAAAATCGTGTCATTTGTCCTTTAACTGTTAATCTGTATCTGTATGTTGTGTATAATGCAATATGATTATTATGAAATTAGTAAAAGGTTTGAATGTACTATATCTTTAAAAATTATGCCCTGAAAAGTTCATCACACGTTATGACCTGATTTTTTGAAGTTCAATGCAGGTCATGACCTGCTTTTTGACCATCAAGGGTTGACAGGTATGGTCTATTACAGGGATGGGGTAATCGTAATCTGTAATCGTAATCGATTGTAATTGATTACATTTTCCCTAGTAATCGACAGTAATCTGTAATCGTCAAAATTTTCGATTACATGTAATCGTAATTTAATCGATTACAGTAAAAATTATGATGTAATCATCGATTACTTTTTGATTACATTTCGATTACTTTAGTAAAATAGTTTGATGAAATAGAACCTACATACTTTAAATGGAAATAAACAACTGCATGTAACTTCAGTTAATGCTCTTCTGTTTTTAGGTACAGATAAAATAGAATGTAATTAACATAGAATTAACTATCCTATCTGTGAAATATACAATGCATTTTGTTTTTGGTTACTTTTAAATGCTAGATAAGGGTATTAAAAATAAAGTTTGATTCTCAGTAGGATTTAATTTGAAATTTTGTTGCAGATTCATTTTACAAAATAGCTTAGAAAAGAGAAACATTTGATTCATCATAATGTTATGTTTAAGATTAAGAAATGATACAAAGTCCTTTTGACAATGAACTATTGCATTGAAATTCCCAATCAGTAATAGCTACATCTATACCACTATGACACTAAAATATATATTTATATATTAAAAGATGTAAATGTAGAATAAAAAAACTCTTATTTAACTGCCTTCTTGTCTTTGATCAGACGATAAAAGGCCTTTAATCAATGAAATGCAGACTTTGTTTTGATTTCAATTATGTTTATTAATTAAGTGTCAGCTTTACATTATATTGCCCTAGGTTATGAATTTTTCTCCATTGATAGTTTTATAACCTGGAATTAAGGAGATTATCCAAACAAAAAGATAAATCCATACAATGTAATTTGAAATTTCAATCTATAAAATTAGCTGAACAAATTATTCACCATTTTTTTTCAGCGGAAACATTGTAATGAGCCATATATAAATATATCTGCCAATAATGAGTAAAAAAAAAAAAAAAACTTAAGTCAGTTTGTCAGCACAAAATGTACAAAATATTGTGCAATGACCCGAAACAAAAAAAAATGATGCATTTGTAAAGTTCTTAGTTTTCCACTATAAATATGCTGAGCAGCATAATTGTGTTTAACATTCTTTAGTTATTTTTTTTTATTTTGTAGAATGTAATTGACAGTAATCGAAAAGTAATGTAATTACTTTAGATAAAGTAATCGACTGTAATCGATTACATTAAAAAAATCAGAGTAATCAATTATTAATCGATTACACAACAATCCTACATGTAATCGATTATTAATCGATTACTTTTGACAGTAATCGTGCCCATCCCTGGTCTATTAAAGGTAGAATTTCCAACTGAAATGTTAACACAAGACCTGAAAAATGAAAGGTCACAATTACCAATCTGTCTGATATATTTCAGAATTCAACCCTACTCTGCTTACAGTCAAACCTACCCATCTGTTCACCTCTATTAAACAGTCACCTGTATTAAAAGGCCACCTTTTTCTTGTCCTGTCATATAACATTTTTATGAATTGAACGTCTTTTTAGAGGTCACTCTATTTTTTTTTTAATCTGAATATTTTAACAGAAAGGTATCGTTTTTATCTACACAAAAGTTGTGTATTAAATTTCAGAAAGTATGAAGAAAAGCAAGTTGGATACAAGCATTGTTAATTTAAGTCATATTAGGTAATTGACGTAAAGTCTATTTCATAACAGGTTGTCTGGGCGGGTGGGTGACATTCATGATAAAATTGAGGTTGGTATGGTAATTAGATTAACCTCTACCTCTTAAAGCGGCATTTGCGGTAGTGCCTACCGACAAAATTTGTGGGCGGAGCTTATCATCAGATCACTAATCAGGGTATTGTGATATTAATAGAATGATAAACAAAAATCCCCATTGAACAACATATTTATGAAACTGTATGTCACATGACCAACGTGACCTAAAGGTCACCTACCTCAGAAATTTGAGTTTTCGAAGTGATTTCTGTAGTTTTTAAGACTGATGAAGAATAATATTTTTAATAAGACTAAAAGTTTCGTAAGAAGGAACACTAGTGACCATGCGTGTCAAATATTTTGCTCCAAAAGTAACTGTGAAACTATGTATAAATGATTTTTCCTCTCGAGATAACAGTGGTCAAAATAAAGAACAATCTGAATGTTTGCTCTGCCTACGGTCCCGCTTCAAATCAGTGGTTATCACCATTAAATGTGTGACTTCCCACATATGGATAGCTGTACTTGATACATCATTTTATGCATGTCATTTTCTTGCAGTATTGGATCAGTGGTTTCCACTGGTATCTAACACCAACAATACTGTCAGTCACAATAAAACTGAAATATGGAGTTGAACCGAACATTCATAACCCCCACATTTAATAAAATTGTAAGAACATTCATAACCCCCACATTTAATAAAATTGTAAGAACATTCATAACCCCCACATTTAATAAAATTGTATAGAACATTCATAACCCCCACATTTAATAAAATTGTAATGGTAATGAGTGTCAGTTGATTATTTTGAGACAATAATTCATAATTAAAGTTACATGCATATCGAAAACTAGAGGCTCACCTGAGTGAGCCTGTATCACTCACCTGATTTCCTAGTGGCTGCAGGTTAGTATTTGATTTGACAAAAGGAATCTAGAAAACTATTTTAAATTTTCTATTTTTAGTAACAGTAGTGGCCATGTTTGTTGGCGGTTGGGGTCATCAACCATAATTCTTAAAGGGGATTTTATTCACAAACAATTTCTTCTTTTAAAACATCAGTAGTTTTTCCCAAAATGCAGCTACATATGATGCTCTACAATAGTCCTGAATTTCATGACTTACCGTGTAGCTCTTTTTTAATTTGGATTTTTGTTGTTCTTTTTGCTACACGTGTAGCAAAAAAAAAAATCCATACTAAAAAAGAACACGTGGTAAGTCATCAATTTCAGGACTAGCTCTACAAGTAATGAATTTCGTTTATTTCAACCTTTAACTATGCTTCTGCAACAGTAGTTTACATTTCCTTGAAGTCTATAAGGGAGCAACCATTTGATTTCTATGGAGGGGCAAGAAGTGATCTTGGATCCTGAATTTTTTCTTCAAATTCGCACAATTTTTTTCCCCCTAAGTCCGATCCTGCCTTATTTTCCTGGCCAGTTTTTGATCCTGCCTTTTTATTTCACCAAAATTTGGAGCCTGGATTTTTATTTCAAATTCCTTCCTTGCCTCCCCATAAAAATTAAATGGTCGTTCCCTAACTTGCATTTTTCCATATTCTTTGCAAAAACACATTTCCTGGTGTAAGTGTGAAACGGAACTAAATTTGTGCCAAGTCTGATTTTGTGAAAAGAGTAAGTGGACGGATATAAAAAGTTAAAATAATGTTACGATTTGAGAGTGTAAACAAAGTGTTTTCTTTGTTCAGACTTAAGATCCGTTCTACACTACGTGTATTCTAATCTTTACAATGACTACGGATTAAAGATCAACCAAACAGCAATTTATGAGCCGTCAGTTAATGTTACATACGACCAGAAAACACGATTTTACATACACTGGTCTGCAAAATCATCGGTCGCCATGTTTCTTTCTATGCAATCATAAAAATAAATGTTTATTTATCACAGATCTGCTGATTTTATTTCTCTATAAGAACAAAGAAACATCCAAAGCAATGAATTTTAGGCATAACTGTGCACCTACATGACCTACCGACAACAAAATTTTCGATGTGGAGTTATCGTTCTTGTAATATATATAACGGTAATATATATTACGGATTTCGGCAAACAAAACGAAACATTACTTTTGACGGCTAATACGTGCAAACTTGGTAAGAAGAATACAATGATTCACAAAGAGTTCTCATTCAATCAGTTCAGTGATTTTACAGAACTATATTTTAACACACATTTCCCATAGACTCCTATGTTAAACTATGTCATGCAGGGTCCAATGTTGAACTATGTCCTGCAGTGGCGGCCATTTTGGATTGGCAAAAAAAAACCTTAAAGTTTGTAGAGGACCATCCAAGGAACATTTCTGCAAAGGATCATTTTCAATGACTCCATGGTTTCTGAGAAGAAGATCTTTATACATATTTCCCATAGGGTCCAATGTTAAACTTTGTCCAGCGGTGGTGGCCATCTTGGATTCAGCATCTGCACCAAAACATTCTTTTGGTAGAGGACTATCCAAGGAACATTTTTGCAAAGGATAATTTTCATTGACATTGTGGTTTCTGAGAAGAAGATCTTTGAAGGTATTTCCCATAGGGTCAAATGTTAAACTTTGTCCCGCAGTGACGGCCATTTTGGACTTCAGATCAGCACCAAAAACATAATTTTGGTAGAGGACCATCCAAGGAACATTTCTGCAAAAGATCATTTTCACTAACATTGTGGCTTCTGAGAAGAAGATCTTTGAAGGTATTTACCATAGGGTCCAATGTTAAACTTCATCCTGCTGTGGCGGCCATCTTGGATTTTGGATCTGCACCAAAAACATAATTTTGGTAGAGGACCACCCAAGGATCCTTCACACCATAAAACAATTCCATTGGCTGTGTAGTTTCTGACAAGAAGATCTTTGAAAATTGAGCCAATCAAAACACATTATTGGCCCTGGCCGCCATGTTGAATTCCTGATCGAAACAAAAAACGTACCTTTTATAGAGGACCTCCTGATGCACATTCCTGCCAAGTTTGGTTCCATTTGTCTCAGTGGTTTCTGAGGAGAAGATTGAAATGTGAAAAGCTAATGACGGACGACGACGACGACGGATGCCAAGTGATGGCAATAGCTCACATGACCCTTTGGGTCAGGTGAGCTAAAAATATATGAACTAGTCCTAAGTTACTTAGTGTGAAGAAAAAAATGCTGCAAAAAAACATACATGCATTGTACTGGTATATTATTTTGTTTATTTGTTGTGTTATCAGTAAAATACAAAGATTCTAGTTTAAAAAAAAAAATGCAAATTCAAATTCACAAAATAATATGAAAGTGAACCATACAGAAACTTATTGTTGAAATACCTGATTAATTCTGTAGGTGTAACAACATCATTCTTGGTACATACAAATGCTATATTACCATACTGTCCATCCATTAGTAGCTGTCTACGGAAGTTCTCACCGAGTAAATGTTTTGCAGTTTTACTACTACAAGCTCTGGAGATTTCTGTTGCAATCAATATTACTGAACAGTTCTGTAAATACTGAAATAAGAAATACAGCTTGAAATATCTATAAAATACAGTCAAACCTGACCATGCAGCCACTTTATTAAGCATTCACATGTATTAAAAGCTCAACTTTTCCTGATTTGTCTTGTCCTGTCATAGAAAATTTCATATGAATTGAACCTCTTTTAAGAGATCACTTATCTTATCAGATCACTTTTTTCTTTGTACCAAAGGTGATCTCTTAATACAGGTTTGGCTGTATATCAATTGTAGACAGAGCTAGTCATTGGCTGTCACAGACAAAGCTAGAGCTACCACCTGTAAAGAGGACATAGCTAGCCATTGTCCATGGTAGACAAAGTTATAACTACCACCTGTAAAGAGGACAGAGCTAGCCATTGTCCATGGTAGACACAGCTAGAGCTACCACCTGTAAAGAGGACAGAACTAGCCATTGTCCATGGCAGACAAAGCTATAGCTACCACCTGTAAAGAGGGCAGAACTAGCCATTGTCCATGGTAGACAAAGCTATAGCTACCACCTGTAAAGAGAACAAAGCTATACCTACCACCTGTAAAGAGAACAAAGCTATACCTACCACCTGTAAAGAGGACAGAGCTAGCTATTGTCCATGGTAGACAAAGCTATAACTACCACCTGTAAAGAGGACAGAACTAGCCATTGTCCATGGTAGACAAAGCTATAACTACCACCTGTAAAGAGAACAGAACTAGCCATTGTCCATGGTAGACACAACTAGAGCTACCACCTGTAAAGAGGACAGAACTAGCCATTGTCCATGGTAGACAAAGCTATAGCGACCACCTGTAAAGAGGACAGAACTAGCCATTGTACATGGTAGACAAAGCTATAGGTACCACCTGTAAAGAGAACAAAGCTAGAGCTACCACCTGTAAAGAGGACAAAGCTAGAGCTACCACCTGTAAAGAGAACAGAAGTAGCTATTGTCTATGGTAAACAAAGCTAGTGCTACCACCTGTAAAAATGGTAGACAAATCTAGAGATACCACCTGTAAAGAGGACAGAACTAGCCATTGTCCATGGTAGACAGAGCTAGAGCTACCACCTGTAAAGAGGACAGAACTAGTCATTGTCCATGGTAGACAAAGCTAGAACTACCACCTGTAAAGAGGACAGAGTTATTTATTGTACATGGTAGACAAAGCTATAGCTACCACCTGTAAAGAGGACAGAGCTAGCCATTGTCCATGGTAGACACAGCTAGAGCTACCACCTGTAAAGAGGACAGAACTAGCCATTGTCCATGGTAGACAAAGCTAGAGTTATCACCTGTACAGAGGACAGAGCTAGCCATTGTCCATGGTAGACAAAGCTAGAGCTATCACCTGTAAAGAGGACAGAGCTAGCTATTGTCCATGGTAGACAAAGCTATAACTACCACATGTAAAGAGGACATAGATATCCATTGTCAATGGTAGACACATCTAGAGCTACCACATGTAAAGAGGACAGAGTTATTTATTGTACATGGTAGACAAAGCTATAACTACCACCTGTAAAGAGGACAGAGATATCCATTGTCCATGGTAGACACAGCTAGAGCTACCACATGTAAAGAGGACAGAGCTAGCCATTGTCCATGGTAGACAAAGCTAGAGCTACCACCTGTAAAGAGGGCAGAACTAGCCATTGTCCATGGTAGACAAAGCTATAGCAACCACCTGTAAAGAGGACAGAACTAGCCATTGTCCATGGTAGACAAAGCTAGAGTTACCACCTGTACAGAGGACAGAGCTAGCCATTGTCCATGGTAGACAAAGCTAGAGCTATCACCTGTAAAGAGGACAGAGCTAGCTATTGTCCATGCTAGACAAAGCTATAACTACCACATGTAAAGAGGACAGAGATATCCATTGTCCATGGTAGACACATCTAGAGCTACCACATGTAAAGAGGACAGAACTAGCCATTGTCCATGGTAGACAAAGCTAGAGCTACAACCTGTAAAGAGAACAGAACTAGCCATTGTCCATGGTAGACACAACTAGAGCTACCACCTGTAAAGAGGACAGAACTAGCCATTGTCCATGGTAGACAAAGCTAGAGCTACCACCTTGTAAAGAGGACAGAACTAGTCATTGTACATGGTAGACAAAGCTATAGGTACCACCTGTAAAGAGAACAAAGCTAGAGCTACCACCTGTAAAGAGGACAAAGCTAGAGCTACCACCTGTAAAGAGAACAGAAGTAGCTATTGTCTATGGTAAACAAAGCTAGTGCTACCACCTGTAAAAATGGTAGACAAATCTAGAGATACCACCTGTAAAGAGGACAGAACTAGCCATTGTCCATAGTAGACAGAGCTAGAGCTACCACCTGTAAAGAGGACAGAGTTATTTATTGTACATGGTAGACAAAGCTATAGCAATCACATGTAAAGAGGACAGAGCTAGCCATTGTCCATGATAGACAAAGCTATAACTACCACCTGTAAAGAGGACAGAGATATCCATTGTCCATGGTAGACATAGCTAGAGCTACCACCTGTCAAGAGGACAGAACTAGTCATTGTCCTTGGTAGACAAAGCTAGAGCTACCACCTGTACAGAGGACAGAGCTAGCCATTGTCCATGGTAGACAAAGCTAGAGCTACCACCTATAAGAAGGACAGAACTAACTATTGTCCATGGTAGACAAATCTAGAGCTATCACCTGTAAAGAGGACAGAGTTAGCTATTGACCATGGTAGACAAAGCTATAACTACCACCTGTAAAGAGGACAGAGATATCCATTGTCCATGGTAGACACAGCTAGAGCTACCACCTGTAAAGATGACAGAACTAGCCATTGTCCATGGTAGACAAAGCTATAACTACCACCTGTAAAGAGGACAGAACTAGTCTTGTCAATGGTAGACAAAGCTAGAGCTACCACCTGTAAAGAGGACAGAACTAGCCATTATCCATGGTAAACAAAGCTAGTGCTACCACCTGAAAAAATGGTAGACAAATCTAGAGATACCACCTGTAAAGAGGACAGAACTAGCCATTGTCCATGATAGACAAAGCTATAACTACCACCTGTAAAGAGGACAGAGATATCCATTGTCCATGGTAGACATAGCTAGAGCTACCACCTGTAAAGAGGACAGAACTAGTCATTGTCCTTGGTAGACAAAGCTAGAGCTACCACCTGTACAGAGGACAGAGCTAGCCATTGTCCATGGTAGACAAAGCTAGAGCTACCACCTATAAGAAGGACAGAACTAACTATTGTCCATGGTAGACAAATCTAGAGCTATCACCTGTAAAGAGGACAGAGCTAGCTATTGTCCATG
>MJUT01002981.1:10361-39901 GCA_002080005.1 Gigantidas platifrons
AAAAAAAAAAAAAGATAGAGAATGATTTAATCTGGACAGATCAAAACAGGAAAAGGGAATGCTATATGAGAAAAAAGTAAACAAAAGCAAACTAAATACAATATATAAACAAACATAACACATACACAAAAACACAATAGGAGCAGATGATAAAATTATTTAAATAGTAATCTCTGAGAACAGTATATCATTTACACACCTAGTCATTCGACCGATGCAATTATGATGCAAATAAAAATAAATATTTAATAAGTAAACCTCCCTGTATTTTCAATATATCTGTATACTGTTTGTAGAATATATAAATTTTCATCTAAAGATAAGTTATCAGAGCCCTGTAAAAGTATTTCAAGATTAAGTATATCTCTATATCTTCTCAGATCTTGGAACATAATGATTCTATGTCTCATATACAGAGGACAAACATAGAAATAATGAAAACTATCCTCCACTGTATCCCCACAGGGGCATTGTGAGCTGTCAGACAAGTGAGCCCGAAACAAGTGATCTTTAAGATTACTAACATTATTGCGCAGTTGGCAAATAATGATATTCATCTTGCGGGGTCCTGATGAGAAATAACTTGGTGGCTGGGTAATTTCATCATTTAATTTTTTTTTAAACAAGGAAATAGACGGGAAAAAACTTTTACTATATGACTGGGTATGTATCCGTGGCACATTATAAATTCTAAGATTCCTGAGCATGTAATTAGCTTCAGGATTTAAATGAGAACGAAAGATTTCTGAAAAATAGTTAGGAAGATACCCATGTAGAGCCTTAAACATAAGTATAAGTTTTTGTTTTTGACGTCTATTTTCTAAAGAGTCCCATCCCAATTCACTATACAATTTTGATCTTGATGTACCTTTCCTCATGCCGGTCACTATTCTGGCAGCCTCATATTGAACTGATTCAATTAAGTCGGACTCCTGTTTAGTAGTTATCCCATACTACATTCCCATATTCCAAAATAGGTCTGATAAATCCAAAATATAGCTTTTCTAGAGATTTCCTATCAATGTTATATTTAAGCATTCTAAGTATATTTAGACGAGAACAAGCTTTAGAATAAATTTCATTAATATGATTTTTCCATATACCAGTATGGTTGAAAATTAGACCAAGATGTTTGTGTTCACAAGTATTTTCTAGTTCAAATTTAATACCGGTATATCAATATCATGCTTGCGAGTAAACAATATGGATTTTGTTTTAGTAGCATTAAAAGTAACTCCCCAATTTTGTGCCCATGTATGCAAGCTATCTAAATCAGAATTCAGTGACTCTGCCGCTATTTGCTGATCATCAACAATACAGTAGAGAGATGTATCATCTGCAAAGAGTTTCATTTTATTAGAGACAACATCCACAATATCATTGATAAACAACAAAAACAGATAAGGTCCATAATAGAGCCTTGAGGTACACCAGCATTAATAGATTTCCAACTTGAATTACATCCCTCCATACAGACCCGTTGTTTACGGTCTGTTAAATAATTACTAAACCAATTTAATAAATTGCCCTTAATACCATATTTTCTTAATTTATAAAGAAGACCACGGTGCCACACTCGGTCAAATGCCTTTGAGACGTCACAGAAAACAAATCTTACATCTTTTTCAATATCTAAATTTTTCATTACAGTATCATATATTATCAGTAATTGATTAACAGTGCAGTCTCTATGTTTAAATCCAGACTGATCATGTGACAATATATCATACTGTAATAGGTAGTTGTGAAGGTGCTTAAATATTATTTTTTCAAGCATTTTGCTAAAGCAATTAGTAACAGATATGGGTCTGTAGTTAGTGACACTATCGGGTCCACCTTTACCTTTATAGATTGCAGACACATTTGCCATCTTCCAGTCTATAGGTACAAGGCCGTAATATAAACTTTTATTAAATAATATAAGAAGCGGTTTGACTATAGACTGGAAGATTGCTTTCAGAAATTTAGGAGGAAGATTATCGGGTCCTCCTGGTTTATTAACATTTAAGATTTGGAACTGATCAAAAATTTCCTGCTCGGATACCACAATATCAGACAACTCACAAGGAGCAAGAGGTGGAATATTTGGAATTTCGGGTTCAACATCTAGAGAAGATACAGTAGCAAAATAATCATTGATTGCATTAGCTTTATCAATAGGATGGTAATAAATTTCACCATTAACTTTCAAGGGGCTGCTGGTAGTATTTTTATTCTTAAATTTAGTTACAGATTTGGCTATTCTCCACCATTTTCCTGGAGGTACATTTTTATCTACAAGAGAATTTTGTAAATTAACAATATAGTCTTTCTTTGCTTGTCTGATCATATCAATTATTTCATTTCGAATTTTTCGAAAATTTTCCCAGTCACTTGCAAGATTCCTAGATTTAGCTTTTTTGTGTATATGATTTTTCTTCCTAATTTTACACTTTATTACGTTATTAATCCACGGTTTGTCCCTAAGTCTAACTCGTATGGTCTTCTTAGGAATGTTTTGATCCATAGCAAGAGTTATCTCCCCATTTATATTTTCATTGATAGAATTAACATCATTAGAACTAGATAATCTTCCATCCCAATCAATGTCTTGCAAGTGATTTTTTATTGCATCATAATTAGCATGGTCAAAATCCCAAACGGTCTTGACATGTCTTTTGTCTCGGTGTAGTAAAATTAAGTTCAACTACAGAAGGACAGTGGTCACTACAAAAATTAGGTAATACAAAACTATCCCTGACAATATCAAGATTATTTACTAGTATTGGATCAATAAGGGTTGATGAGGTAGGGGTTATCCTTGTTGGTTCATTTATAACATTTTGTATACTGAGTGTTTCACACAGCCTGGAGAACCTGTGATTTAATCCAATCGACATGAGATCAACATTAATATCACCAAGAAAAATTAAATTATTAAAACCAGTATCTACTGCATTGTGAAAAAGGTTTTCAATATGATCCCAGGAAATGATTCTAGCATTAGGGGGTCTATAAAAACAAGTTAATAAAAAATTTCTGTTGTGTGCAGAAACCTCTATACATAATGATTCAATATCTGGATGTTCTAAGTCCAAGCGGCGTTTAGCATATAAATTATTTCTGACATAAATTAATAGACCACCACCTCTATCGACTAATCTGTCCTTTCGAAACTGCTCAGGACTGAAAAAGTTATCAATACTAATATCACAATTTTTTACAGAATTATCTAATTTTGACTCTGTAACACAAATTATGTCATAATCACTAAGCTCTGCACCAATTAAGTCTGTTTTATGATGTAATGAGTTAACATTGATATTGACAATACAAATGTTACGATGTGCATGTCGAATTGAATCGGGACCAGGGTTTGGATGTATATCGTTACACTGTTTTAGTAGTAGTGAAATAGTAAACATAATGAAGACAATATTAGAATAAATGTTATACGCAATTATCTGTTTGGAACAATAACTTAAGATAAACAAGTTTTTATCCATAATCTACATGAAACATAATATAGAAGGAAAAGCAAGGTCCCAAACAGAATTGGTATAAATCTGCATGAAAATAAAATGGTATTAAAATACTAAAAATGACAGCATAAATCATCTGCTCCAGTGAAAAGGCATGTGTACGAGATGTAAAAAAAAACAAAAGCAAAAAAAATAAAGTAAACATAACTTATATACATGCACATAAAATATTTTATCATGATAAATAGTAGGGTGAAATACCATGATAGCAACAGGTAGATCAAATTCATTCAGATGTCATAGTTTCATACGGATATGTCTTGCTTAAATTCTGAAGTTAATTATATTAAACAAGTAGGTACTTATATACACCAATTTCAGAGTTGAACAAAATGTACTTATAAAATTTAGCATAGTCATACTGATAAACACTTAGAACTAAGCACCTTAACTTATCGAGTAATGAATAGGCATAGAAATAAAATATTGATACTGACAGTAAGTACAAAATGTAAGTACCAGCTACAGTTGAGGGGGTGTGGGAGAGAATTGACAAAATGAGATGGGAAATAATATAATAAATATTTTCAGTGGACGATGTACTCAGTTCAAGCATCTATTTAAGATTAATACCATGGGACGATAAGAAAATATATATACTACAATTCAGTGCTAAAATTTTTAACATGATTAATAACATAAATCCAGAATTAAAAATGTAACTTTTTAGTTACTTAGAAAATATAAGTAGAATATTCTTTCACAGGCCCCAGCCTAAAGAGAGATATCACATATTTAATTTCTTAGCCGGAACAGCTGAGTTTCGGTAATTTGGGTTATCAGTGAACCACGACCTAATATGTATCTGCCATCCAAATAACAGCAGTTACAAGTTACGAATCGCTGATAGTAAAGGGGGAAGACTGTGACGGTATATGTGCAAGTGGCTAGTTAACCCACAGGCGCTTGTGTAGAGTCAAAAATATGTTCGCTATGTACCTAAAATACTACAAGGCCGGACTCACTCCTACTACCCCTGTCACTTCAACCGCTATTTCCCATGTCAAAATGTCGATAGGACACAAATCGCCGACTGATTTGTGTAGTGAAATGATTTTTCTTCAAGGAAAATCCGTTTTTTATATCTTCCTACCTTCTACACCCCCATACTGATAGATAATCCTCTGAATTTGTTGACACACAACAAATCGTTGGATGCAAAAGCGAAAGTAGGTCGCGTGACGTCTTTCCGCCTTTCGTTCGTACTCGGGTTTTATCTTATATAAATACTAAACACTAGAAATTCCAAATTCAAATTACAAGGCGCCAAAATATGAACTTCTCATGTATGTTTCGTAAGGCAATAATAAAACCCGAGAACGACCGAAAGGCGGAAAGACATACTTTCGCTTTTGCAGCCAACGATTTGTTGTGTATCAACAAAATCGGAGGATTATCTGTCAGTATGGGGGTGCAGAAGGTAGAAAGATATAAAAAACGGATTTTCCTTGAAGAAAAATCATTTCACTACGCAAATCAGTAGGCGATGTGTGTTCTATCGACATTTTGACAGGGGAAATAGCGGTTGAAGTGACAGGGGTAGTGGGAGTGAGTCCGGCCTTGTAGTATTTTAGGTACATAGCGAGCATATTTTTGACTCTACACAAGCGCCTGTGGTTAACCCAAAGGAATTTTCGATAAATACAATAAATATATTTAATGGGCATGTACAACTGAACTTGAAGGAGATTCGATAAATACTATATATATATTATATTTACTGGGCATGCATGGACACTTGAACTTGAAGGAATGTGGAATGTAATGTTTACATCGTGCAAAATTGTGCGTGGTCGATTCTTACAATAAAGTGATGGTAAGATATTAGAAGTGAAAAAACACCCAACTGATTCAGACAAACTGAACCGGTATCGGACTAAGGAATGAAGATTTACGGTACTGGACGCACTCTTTTCTTTACAAAGAGGAATAACTCAAATGGAAATTGTTACAAAGTCTCAAGGCAGGGAAAAAAATAAGACAAATTCCTTATATAAATTAAATACATAAACATCTGAGATAGAACATTACTGGTAGATATAATAAAGTCATAAACAATAATTCATAAGTCAATAGACAACAAGTTTAATTAATTTATTAAACAGCAGGCAAAAGTTTCCGTAGACTTGCTGAACTAAAGGTTAATTAAGTTGTAGTTGTAGCTGGAGTTGATGTTACTAGATCGTTGTCAACTGGTCTAGGTAAGTTGTCTTCACTAGTATTGAGGCTAGTATCGATAGAATGTGGTGCTCGTCGAGCAGCTGACGGTAGGTCGTGTGTAGCAGGGATTCGGATGTTAAGAAACGGTAGAAGGTCTGATTCGGAACGAATTGGAACGGTTTGAGTATCATCTAATTTCCTGACAAAAATTCTCCCGTCATAGGTCCAACAGTTCCGGATAAGTTTGTCAGAGTACAACTGTCTAGTTTTGTTGAACAATTTCATTCTCTTTTGGGTAAGGGCTTCGTTGACAAAAATTTTGTTTCGACTAGATATATTTCTATTTTTCAAATGCCTCTTATTACTATACACAAGAGCTCTGTGCCTATAAGAAATAAAGCGAACGATGATATTTCTTGTAGTTCCTGCTTTCTTAGGTCCCAATCGATGCGATCTTCCGATGTTATCCAATGTTAGCCTTGTGTCACTCTGCTGAAGGATATCATTGTTAATCATATATTTAGGATTATGACATCGGTGTCTTCATGATCACCGATAGATTCAGGGACACCACATAATTTGAGACATGTTCTCCTAGAGTACTGTTCCATCTCATCAATTCTATCCTCCAGCTGATCTATTCTTTTAACAAGAGTCTCAGTTATCTCAGTTTGAAAGTTGTTAACAAGAACATTTTTAATTGTTTGGTTTTTAAAAAGCTCGCTGACTAAGGTTTTAAGTGAATTTTCATCTTTAGAAATGTTATCTAGAAAATCACTGATATCGGAGGCGCTAGTATCATCAGTCCTAGGTCGCTTGGTAGATTGGGAGCGTGATCGATAACTATGCTGACGATCTAAACTCTGAATAGAGAAACTCTGGCTCTGATTAGTGCCTCGGCGGGATCGATTCCCTCTGTTACTGCCGCGAGTTCTTGGCGGACCCATCTTGTATCTATACTTTATTTTATGTTGCAAAATAATTCAAAAAGTAATCAAATTGTAAACATTATTTAACTGACAAAGTCACTCAAGTAAATTACATGATGTATAACGACTTGTATCGATCCGACAGGTATGCGACAGGTAACTGAAAAGGACTCACCGCTCTATGTTTACATTATGTCCATATATCCATATAAATAACATATATAGCCAAATAAAATTTCCTCATATAATATTAACGAAAGACTCCTACTTAACAAAGTTGCATTAATGCACAGTCCACATCACTAGGAGTCCATGGTCTTATACATATTGGCATGAACATCTCAAAGAACGAATAAAATCACCAAAACTATCCTGCACTGTAAAGAACGACTTGTCTATTCGGCCATCTTGTGCATCTTTATCACATAATGCTGTATCGACTACACCCCGACATGACCGGGATTCGAACTCACAACGTTAGTGGTGATATGAGCTGATTGCAAAATTGTAAATCCAAAATCTACCATACGATCACGACCACGACGGCTCCCATCATCATAATAAGACAAAATGTAAAGTAAACATCCTCAAGATCAACATGTCAATGGAAGGCATTTGAATCATAAACACTATGTAAACATTAATGTAAGTTGCACATAGATATTATCCCGTTATCATTTATGAACAACTTACTTAAAACATTGATTTATTGTTATCTTAAAGACACTATAGATAGAGTTATTAAATAGATACCTGTAAAATACCTAGATTTTCTTAAAATGAAATATCGAGTGTGGTAGATCGTGGGTTCGAGTCCCGGTCGGGTCAAACCAAAAACTATAAAATTGGTATTTGTTGCTTCCTCGCTAAGCACGCAACATTAAGGAGTAAGAGCAAAGACTGGTTGGCTCGGAATCAGAATAATGTGTCCGAGTGGAGCGACATGTCTACCCGCGGACTGTTGTTTCAATGAGCTAGTACTATAGAAATCCAAGCAAGTGTATTGGTCTAGAACCAAGCAGACCTCATCATCATCTCATTGAAAATTAACTTGTTCTCGCCATGGTATAGCTGAACAATTACTGAGTTGATGTTAAGCAACAAATAACTCACCCATTCACTCAAGTGAAATAAAAACAGGTATTTCAATGCATCACGTAATAGTGCCAAAGTCAAAATAGAAAATATCATTAGAGCTTCCGAAAAAAACCCAACAACAAATAAAGTCTTTTTTGAACGTTCTGTTAACGTACACAAAAGTATAAAAGGTATGTAATAGAAAATATTACCACACTTGTATTCTTGAATTGCAAATAAATCAGTTTAGTTATTTTTTAATGACATTTATCACATCGAACTTGAAATAAAGGATACCACATATATAGGTATCTCTGATTCATACCATGCACCTCGAAATTGACTGTGAGGGTCGGTTAAAAACGAAACTTTACAACATGATTTCAAATTTCCCATCGTGAACTTACCGTGTTGCTCAATATTTGATTTTCTGTGTAGTGCTTTCTAGACTATTGCTTGTTGTTTTTCTTTTACTGAATATAGTGTCTGTCCTTCACTAATTTACGGCTTCTGATTACCCCTTTGGTATCTTCAAACTTTTCTGCTGACCTATATAGGATTAAGATCGGGTTCTCGATATAGGCTTTAATTTTAGTTAACGATATAGGCTTTAAATAGTATTTGCTTTAAATGAAATATCAAATGTACGTCACATTTCACCTCTTGACTTTAAATCCTTAATTATTTGAATACTTCTCTCATTATATAGGCTGAAAATACATATGTCATGGCACTCGACGGTGATGTTGAATTTTCCCCGGAGGCTCTACAACTACTTCTAGACAGAATGAAGAAAAATCCCAAGGTTGGCGCCACGTGCGGAAGAATCAAACCTGGTGGCTCTGGTAATACTGCTATTATAATATGTTTTCATATATACTCATAAAATACCATAGCCACCATAGTATGGTATTTTGAGCTGCATCTACCTATACAACAGTGTCTATTGCCACTAACGTTTAAAAGCAGACTACTTCTTGCCATGCTGGTGTATTCTATAGTTTTCATATATCTCTCATAAATCTTGACATGTACTACAGTTTGCATGTCTAGACGTAAATAATTTTTCATTTGTTTTTCCCATTGTTTTATGAACCTGTTGTCTTATATACTGGTACTTCACTTGTTACCACGTTGTACCATACAGGTTTCATTTGTCGTGCAGTTGTATTGTACACTTTACGTTGTCTTGCCTTGTATTGTACACTCTCATGTCCTACCATTTTATTCGACGCTTTTCATTCGTCTTGCCATTGAATTGCTCACTGTTAATTTGTCTTGCCTTTGTATTCTACATTTGTCTTACAGTTGTGTTATATATTTTTCATTTGTTTTGTCGTTATATTGTATATGTTTCATTGTCTCGCCTTGTCGGAGTGTACACCTTCCATGTGACGTCTTGACGTTGTATATTACGCTTTTCAATTGTAATGCCATATATTATACAGTTTTCAATATATATATTCATTTGCTTTTCCAGTGTATCCTTTGACAGGTTCATTACTGTATTTACAGGTCCGGTTGTGTGGTATCAAAAATTTGAGTATGCCATCGGTCATTGGTTACAGAAATCTGCTGAACACGTATTTGGCTGTGTGTTGTGTAGTCCCGGATGTTTCAGTTTGTTCCGAGCCAAAGCATTAATGGATGACAACATTATGAGAACATATGCCAGTTTACCAACTGAACCAAAGCATTATCTCCAGTACGATCAAGGTATAGGAATTGTAAAAATAGAAATGATGCAACACAATGAAATTGCAAAATCAGTCATTTTAACAGTCACTTCCTGAACTACCACGAAATATTTGAAAATCTAAAATTTTACATTTACATATACAATAGCATTATATCACAGAGGTCAATATGCATAGTAAGGTTTAGACAAACAGTTTGATGATTTGCCTGCACTTTTCAATTTTATCCGAAACTCATCAATTTCCCAAGTCAACGGTGTTTGTATTCTTAAAATGGATTGATTGAGTGAGTGGTAGATAGATAGATAGATTTTATTTGATCAAATATCAACATACAAGCAATTCAAAATACAATACAATATAAAAATATCATACATGTTATAACTTACTAAAATCAAATATTCTTAAAAATGTGTTGATATCTAATCTGGATAGCCCAGAAAATCCGCATGGCTTATATTCCAATGGGGTCCATTTATGCAACATTCTTAAAAATAATATAATATACTAATAAGACTTCATGACTTTGGCAGGTTTTGTAAAAATTCTATTAAATATAAAATAACAATAAAACTGACTAGACCATTCCTGTTTTCAATAAAAAATATATTTACTATCAAAGTCGTTGCCTTCCTTTACCGACAGAAAATCTTTTACACCGGATTTAAAAGAATGAAGATTTTGGTTACTCTTTAAATCATTTGGCAACATATTCCAATCTTTTATAGCATTATAATAAAAAGATAAAGTCTGTTGCCCTTTAACAGGTGGTACGAAAAAAATATATTCACTGGATCTCGTTGAATAAGTGTGGCAATCTTTGATCTTAGTGAAATTGCTATGCATATAGTAGTGGCTTTTGTTATAGTATATTTTGTGTACGTGGTTGAGTCTTAGTTGTTTGACTCTATTTTCTACGTGCAAAAAGTCAATACTATTTAAAATATTATAATTTACTGAAGTTCTGTTACCCATATCTTTAATAAATCTAACAGATTTATTTTGAAAAACTTGTAACTTATTCTTAAACTTTTTACACAAACAGGAATACCACGCTGAACATGCATAGTCAAAATGACATTGAACTAATGCAGTAAATAACGTTTTTCTAGAGTTTTCTGATAGACATCGTCCATGTCTGTAAAGGAACTTCAGTCTTGCGTTCACTTTTTGTAATATATTATTAACAATAGTTTCTCCAGACAAAAATCTGTCTATGTTTAGGCCCAAATATTTTACACAATTTTGAGCTGGAATAGTATGATTATTGCAGCTGACTTGGAAATTGTCAACTTTTGCCAGTTTACGTTTAGATCCAAACAAAATACACTCTGTTTTCCCAAGATGAAGGGATAATTTGTTATCGACTAACCATTGACTGCAAGACTGGAGTTCCTTTCCAAGTTTTTTCGATATTACCTCCGGATTTCTATGTGAAAAAGGGACTGTGCTATCATCTGCATACAGTAATAATTTACAGTCATGATATGAAAGCGATGTTGTTTTTTTTTTTATTTTGGTGTAATCGCTAAAGTAATTTACTTACCCTTTCGGAGCACCTGAGTTTTAGTGAGGTTCGTTTTGCTCAATGTTTAGTTTTCTATTTTGTAGATCATTTTTTATTTTTCCTTTTGACCAATGTATTGGTTTTCCTTTTTTTCAATCTCACAGTATGCGACTCTAATTTGCACGACAACATCACACTTAAACCAAGAAGTCATTAGTGAAACAAACAAACCAATAAATAAATAAATAAATAAATAAACACGATAATCTAAATCTTAGAATAAAAAACAATTATTTTTGTTTAAAAAATCATATCTTCCAAGGTTTATACTGTCAAATATAATTGTAGGTGAGGATAGATGGCTTTGTACTCTAATGTTACAACAAGGGTATCGGATAGAATATTGCGCAGCTGCAGAGGCACTGACATTCGCCCCAGAGGACTTCCGAGAATTTTTTAACCAAAGAAGAAGATGGTTGCCATCAACAATGGCTAACATTTTAGATCTTCTTTTAAGCTATAAACGAACGACAAGAAACAACTCAAATATTTCATACCTATATATCATCTATCAGATTATTTTATTTGCATCGTCAGTTCTTGGACCATCTACTGTCCTATTAGCAATGCAATCAGCTGTAAGAACAGTATTTGATACCTCTGCTATTGTTGCTTATACTGTTACATACGCACCGACAATTATTTTCATCTTCATCTGCTTGAAATTCAAGTCACAAACACAGCTGACAGTTGCCATGGTACTAAGTGCTTTGTATGCCATGCTAATGATGGCAGTCGTTGTGGGTACCATTGTTAGTATATCAGAGGAAGGCCTGTTCACTCCCTCTGCTGTATTTATGTACGTATTGGTCGGGGTCTTTTTCATTGCTGGACTCTTTCATCCACATGAACTGACTGATTTATTCTGGGGAGTGTTATATTTTATCTGTATCCCGGCAGGATATTTGTTCTTAATTATCTATGCAATTTGTAATTTAAATAATGTTTCGTGGGGTACAAGAGAAACACAGACTGCAGTCTTAGCACACACAACAAAAAAGAAAAAGAAAACAGAAGGTGAATTAGAATATGTTTCAGGGGAGGTAATCGATGATGTTCTTAATCAAGTGAAAGCAACACGATTAAAAGACGCAACGTGTGCCGATTTGATACCATCCATTTTTCGATGGATAAACAACCTGATAATACTGCGTTCGTTAGAAAGTGTGGTTAACATATATAAAAACACTGATAATGATGGAGATGATGAGGGCGAAGATTCCCGAACTCAAATGCGTAAAACGTTCAGGAGAAATGTACAAAAAGTGATGGCGCAACAAGATGATGCTGTCGACGATCACTCATGGGCAGATGAAAACAAAGCACTAAAGGAAGACGAGATCTCATTTTGGAAAGATTTAATAGCAAACTATTTAGAACCTTTAAATCAAGATAAAAAGAAAGAGAAAGCAGTTGCCGAAAGTTTGAAAGACTTTCGGAACAAAGTTGCATTTGCATTTTTCTTTGTGAATGGACTATGGCTCGTAATAATGACCGCAATGAATGAGGTAAAGGCGTTACTAAATATAAAAATACCTACTGTAGGTGGAGCCACCATTATCATTGAGCCACTTGGACTGTTATTCTTAGTAATATTCGCCATTTTGCTGCTTTTACAATTTATTGGTATGATTAAGCATCGCTATGGGACTTTTCTCCATCTTCTAGCATCAACAAATTTGAAAAACAAAGACTCGGATCCTGAATCAATAATTGAAAAAATAAAAAGTCTGTCTTCTGCCTCTGTCGAATCGGATTTTACCACAGCAAACAACAGACAAACGGATTCTGGATTATCTGAATCAGATGTGTCGCCAAGACAACTGGAAGATATTTATGAAAATTATGAGATAACTGTCAATAAGAAAACGATGAGCATGGGAAAATCTATTAAAAGACCGAGTGCAAACACTGAGGACAAACCGTTGAACTTGAGAAAAACATTTCGACAAAATGTGCGACAAATGAAGGGAGGACGTGGCCAAAAACAAACTGAGATGGCGACTAATTTTTAGGACAAACTCTAGTGTTAAGCTTAATGTAATTTTAATAACTTTATGACTGTTTACAGATAATTATATTAAGCCAGCAATATATTCTAGATTATAAACAGGTTTTTATTGTCAAACTACTATATGTAAATGAATATCGGTTAAAAAAGTGATTATTTCTTTATCTTCTAACCAGCAGATCATAATTTTAACTTAATTGTGAAAGATTTGTTAGCCGACAATTAATTTGGTATTTATTCTATCCCCTGTAGTTTTCGAACCCACACCGTTGGTACATTGTGGTACCTATTACTTTAGCATAAAGCCGAAGCATTTAGGCAGCGGCATCATATTCACTTATTCGCCATAAAACCTAAAATGAAAACATAGATTGTATAAGGACATGGAATCGAAAATATGGGATAAACGTATATTTGATTTAGTGCACCGAATTCATGAAATAATGATTAGTGTGCTCACCTTGAATGTAGCAGATAGTGTGTTCGATCCCCGGTCGGGTAAAACTAAAGATTATAAAATTGGTATTTGCTGTTTCTCCGCGTAGCACTCAACATTAAGGAGCAAGAGCAATGTCTCGTTAGCACAGAATCAGGATAATGTCTACCGGGTGACTGTTATCTCTGTGCGATAGCAAAGCGGAAATCATCGTCATCGCGTCACCATGATATAGCTATTTGAGAACGAGGCTTGTTTCAGCACAATTTAGACAATATGGCAGTTGCTTTCGGCTTTTGACATTGCAGGATAAACACAATATGCAATGTGCATATATTGGCGGAAGGTATAAAATTCGTCCGCATTCGCTGCGAAACGGGACAGAAAAGCTCACCAAAATCTCACTTTTCTACCTGTTTTGAAGCTCGCACGAATAAATTTGGTATTTACTTACAATGCGCGTATATTGTCTATATATTTGGCACTGTATCCAATCACAAACAGTTATCATCAGAGTGACAGCTAAATGTATTTATCAAACCGCATCGATGGTTAGCGTGCTCGCCTGGAGTGCGGTAGATCAAGGATTCGAGTCCCAATAGGGTCACACCAAAGACTATGAAATTGGTATTTTTTGCTTCACCCCTATGCACACAGCATAAAGGAGAAAGAGCAAAGACTGGTTGGCTCGGAATCAGGATAATGTGTCCGAGTGGGGCGACAGGTCTATCCGCGGAGTGTTGTTTCAGTGAGCAAACTAAGCGTGTTGTTCTAGTACAAAGCGGACCTCATCATCATCTCATTGAAAATTAACTCGTTCCCGGCATAATAAAGCTGAAAATTTTTGAGTTTACGTTAAATAACAATCACTCACTCACTCACTCACTCACTATTTTTTCAACAGACTCCATCTTTGATGACCGTGACATTTTTGTCAGATTGCACGGAAGATCAAACTGCACGTGCTGTCGTTAATCTACAAGATCAGACAATACCATCAAAAGTACACTCACTTTTCAGTAACTCCTGACATTTGGTCACAAAATGTTTCCAAATATACTAGAAATGTACAAAATAAAAAGGAAATCCACCTCAAATTAATAAATTGGGTCGGGCAAACCCTCGCAATTCATATACACTTATTTATTGTGCTTACTCTGCTTATCAAAGAAATATCTACAAAACATAAGAAAAATCTACTTTATAAGCCTGGTTGGAGTAGTCAGTGAAATGATTATTAATAGATATAGCTTCGTATGCAACAGTCCAGCTAGGAAGAAGAGCTTGAAGATACCAAAGGGGTAGTCGGAATTAGTAAATCGAAAAAGACAGACAACACATTAGACAAAAGAAAAAAGGACAAAGTGACAAACAACGATCTATAAAACATACACATAAAACTAGAGATCGAGTAACATTGCTTTTAATTTTCTTGTGCTATTTTTGTATTGTTTAATATGATGATTTGAATAGAAATACAACAACACATTTAGTTATAAAATGAAGAAACAAATATCACACTGTTGGAACAGTTCCAAAATCGTCATCACCAGCACATAAATATACGACAGCTCACAATCTTATCTTTTCTTGTTACATGATGGGTTTGGCCGAGAGACTGCAACAGTTTACCAACGATGTTTGGTTGGAAATCTGGTAAGGGAAGAACAAAACAACTGTCCATTAACAATCTAACTCCAACAATTGTTGGCTGAATGTTCAGACGTTTATGTAAAAAAATATTCATTTTCCGTGACTGTGTCATAAGTAAAGGAACTAAGAATCAAGAATGGACAATGGCAACACAGGACGAAAAACAAAAACAACCGCAGAAAACTAAATAAGATGAGCAACACGGACACCATAAAAACAGAGCTAAAATGATCCCATGCATGACTTAAAATCGCCGAGTTAGATCGCTGTCAATGCAAATTAATAAAATTAATGTGTCATATAATTAAACACCGGTATACTGATGACCTTTAGTTTGACCTCACATGACAAGGTATCATACTGTTTAATGAAATTTTGTTATTGTTGATTTGAACGAGCGACTCCGTGGTTCTCCATCATGATAAGCGAATCAACGCTACATTAGTTCGAATCTAGATGAAGGAAGAACGAAAATTTGTCAGCTAAAAATATAAAAATCTAACTAATATATTATCATAATTAATCATATTATTTAAAAAAAAATGTTGATGGTCCGGTTAACCATATAATGATATATTGTAATCGCATTAAAATAATAAAATAAGAAACGTTGACATATCTGTACATCCCGATTAAGCTATACCCGGAAACGCTAGATTAATGGACGGGAAGTGTACATAAAATGTAAGAAAAAACTACAAATCCTGTCTGTACCTCGAAACCGGTGGATATCGCACTCACAAACTTCAGTGGTAATAGACATCGATTGCATATAGATGTATCCATCTACCATATTATCGAGGCCCGTTTGGCCCTTGTAAATTACGACAAAGAAGACCTCATAGAAAGAGTAAGTAGAAACTTATATGTTTATGAGTGTTTAACTAAAATTGCAATATCTTTTTTCCACAAGATCGCAAGTACATAATCGTTTTAGATAATAATGAACGATGCCAAATATATTGATCAAAATATTTTTTTTCAAATAATGCTGGGATATTTTTGCTGTGAAGATGAAAATAAACTGATTCAATTCCCCTTTCTTCTTATTCTTTTGGTCTGTGGAATGATGCTATTTAAATCGTATCCAGATAAGCTACGACAAAGATGACATTTGAAAGCTTCAAATATTATCTTTATAATTTGACATACACATTTGTAATGTTACGAACTTTTAAAATATGATATCTTTGTTACTGCTACCTACATATAATATTATGTTATTCATGTTTGTAACTAAGAAATTAATCAAGGGAAGAAAAAATTGTTAAGTAAAAATAATGTGTTTAGGAACTAATTCATATCTCTTATACGTACCACATCGGTGGAGTAATGTTCGGGTCAAACCAAAGACTATAACATTGGTATTTATTGCTTCTCTGCTAAGCATGCAACATTAAGGAGAAAGAGCAAAGACTGGTTGGCTCGGAATCATAATAATGTGTCCTAGTGGAGCGACATGTCTACCCGTGGGTTGTTGTTTCAGAGAACTAGCGCTATAAAAATCCAACTCGGTGTGTTGGTCTAAAACAAAGCGGACCTCATCATCATCTCATTGAAAATTAACTTGTTCTCGCCATGACATAGCTTAAAAATTGCTGAATTGGCATTAAACAACAATCACTCACTTACTTTCTTATATGTAGGGGGGAAACACTTAACCAACAACCAAAGAGAGAGAAAAATAAATATAATATTAACACTTTTGTTTTTTCTATACTCAGTTTCAAACTGTGAACAACAACACTAGATGACTATGGCTATGTTACTGAAAATCCACTTAATATAATGGGACAAGAAACTATTTCTTCTGAGACAGAATAACGGAAAACACGCCTCTTAACAAGATGGCATCTAATGGCATTACAAAAGACTCGGCGAAAACTAGGTAATATAATATTTCAGTTTAGTGAAATTGCAGGATATCTTTTAGCAATGTCTTTCTAATTATTTACTCTTCATAATTTTCATAATGCAAATGTACAAGACTTTCATTATACGTAATATTTGTCATTTTGACAAATTGCTGTCTCCATGATTAATGGAACAACATCCAGGTTTAAACAGAATGGAATTTTATATCTATCAAGATTATACAATATACGCAATAACATCTAAAAAAAACACACTTAAGTTGATAATTAAAACATTAAGCAAGGAAGAAAGCTGTTAATATTCTAAAATTCGAGATCTTATCAACAGCAACACTCCGTCTGAACTTAATAATTTGTGTAAGATTAATAAAAAAACTTCTAGACATTATGTGATAAAGCTTGCCAATGACTTGCGACAGGTTGGTGATTTTCTCCGGGTACTACCGTTTCCTCCAACATTAAAACTGACCGCTACGATATAGCTGAAATATTGTTGAATGTGGCGTTAAACATCATACCCTCCATTCTAAGAATACAAATAAACATGTTAATCAGAGGTACACGTTTAAGGAAGATAAATATTTTGAATATTTTATAAAGTAACTTTTTATTGCAGATGTAGGTCAAACCATAAAATCAATTATTGGGATATTTTCCGAGAGGACGCTACAGAAACACAATTCGAAGAGAAAGGGACCATAACGGATACTATTTTTAGAATTACAAAGATAACAGTATATATTTTATTGTTTTCTATCGTATTTATTGGTACCATTTTGTCATGGGGATCGTTACATATACTGACTAACGAGTTGTATGTAGATCGTAGCAAGTCATACACGGTAAGTTTTATATAATAAATTGTTTAAGATAGAAAAATTCTGCTGTTGTCATCACGATCTGGTTGACCTTTACGACGTATACATAGCTCAAATGACAATGGACCTTTTCCTTTTTGCATCGATTTGTACTTTCCTCTATGCCGACAAATCTGTCACCGGACTAGACTATATGTATACGGCGGGTGTTTTTATAAAAAACAGGAAGTGCTTACACCTGGGTTCATCCCAAGATTTTAAAATTTTCTGTGTTGTGTTGTGTTTGTGTGTTTTGTTTGTGTCTGCTTCATGTTTCTTGTGTGCCCGGTGTTGCCAGTGTCTGTGGATTGTCCATTATTGAATGCACCTTCGGGTTTTTCTAGCGTCCAAAAATTAGTGACAACTTATCTCAAACATATTGCGAATTTGGTGTTGCAATTGTTTTTGCTTTGAGGGTATCTGAAAGATATTATTCAATAAACATGTCATGCGCACTACATTAGATATTTATGACAAACTCGATGACTGCTATAATCCATTAGGATATGATTCTTGCAATATATGGATTTCCAATCTTTTGACATTAAGCGTAGCTGACGATTGTTATTCCAGAAACATGTCGTACACACTAATTTAGATATCCACGTTTAATTAATGTTACTGGGTCGATACTACTCTAGTAGACTATTATTCCCCAAGGGTATCATCAACCCAGTAGTCAGTGTTTCGGCACTGACATGGTTTATCAGATATAATTATTATGAAATGTACAGATTGATTGATTGTTGGTGTTTTAACGCCACTTTCAGCAATATTTCAGCTATATCATGGCGACCAGTTTTACGGTGGTGGAGGAAGCCGGAGTACCCGGATAGAACCACCGACCATGGGCAAGCAACTGGTAAACTTTATCACTTGCGACTGCGAGTCGAGTGCACCCTTTTTGTAATTTACAAAGCAGGGCGCGAACCCACGCCGTATTGATGATAGGCTTGTATGAGCTGTTAAATCCAATGACCTAACTCGTTGAACCACCCGGCCCCTTGAAATGTACAGTTCCTATGTAATGTAATCATAAATTTATAATGTATCTCCCTCAAGTATAGATGACCTTAGCTGATTTTGACTAACCTGTTTCGTTCCTTTTGTTTTCTTCCTCACAAAGACTTTAATTGATTTGGCTTTCCAGTCTTTGATCTACGTACCTGATGAAGGTTATTTCAGAACCACGTCATGCGCACTAAATTAGATATCTACGGTTTTATAACTATTACTGGGTCGATTATCTGGTGGTGGACTATTAGTCCCGAAGGTATCATCAGCCCAGTAGTTAGTGTTTCGGCACTAACATGGTTTATCAGATATATTTATTATTGTAATCTACAGTTCCTATATATTTCAGTGATAAAGATATCTACTAAGCCATGTCAGTGTCGAAACACTAAAATATAAGGGATATTTGACAATACATCGTTGTACACCGCCATTACAAAATTATATATTTTGTAAAACATAAATAAAACTTTGTTTCATTGATTTGTAATCCTGCAATATACATGTTCATATATGTGGCGGGGCCATCGTGGTCATGATCGTATGGTAGTTAGATTTACAACTACCTGTGCAATCAGTGCCTATCACCACTGATGTTGTGATTTCGAACCCCGCTCATGGCGAGGTGTACTCGATGCAACATTATACGATAAAGTTTGTTAGTGACTTCCGACAGTTCGGTGGTTTTCTCCGGGTATTCCAGTTTCCTCGACAAATAGAACTGTCCGCCATGGTATGGCTGAAATGTTGTTGTTAAACACTATAAACCAAACCATATATGTGGCTATGTTTTCTATTTTTAAATGAAGTATTTAATATTATTTACAGGCAAAATTGGCAACGGAAACGACTGCTTATTATCTGATATTAACTCTGACCATACCAGACTGTGTTAGACTGATGATATCAACAATTAGATTTATCTTGACAACAAGCAAGGCACCTCCGTTACTTTCACTGTTGGTCGTAAGTAAAGTTTCAATGTAGATACAGTACAAATGTTACAGTTAGTTCTGAACAATGGTTTGTAATTTCTGTTAACTTGTCGAAATTACAAGCATAATAATATTGAATCTGCTTAATTCCGAATGATAATGTAGATACTAAAATGAAAAAAAAACCCAACAAATACCACACTGTCGGGACAGTTCTGAAATCCAATTAAAAAAATCGTTAAAAGAGGCATAATTGAAACCCCTTACACAAAAATACATGACCGTTCACATTCCTGGCTTGGTACAAGCACTTCAATAAAAAGTGGCGGGATAAACTATTTTCATTGGTCCAATCCTGTTAATCCTCTTGGTTACAAGTATTTTTGTGCAAGGCTCTCTAGGGTATAATGATTAGTGTGGATCTCTGGTATTACTTTCCATCTCCTCTAAGGAGACAAATTACTTTCCACACTAGTAGACGGAATAGTGCGTCCTAGTGGGTTAACGACGTTTTCTTCCAATAAATTCGTTTTCAAAAGCAAAAATAAACCTAATCTAATATAATAAAACAATTATTCGTAAAATTCCCTATACAAGCATGTATCGGAAATAAAAATCCATCAATCTAAAAAAAATCTACATTCGTTTTACTTATTTCATGTTCTATTTAGTCAAAGTATCACTAATAACGCGCGTAACGTCTTAACTACGATCTGCGAAGTCATATTAGTGTCCTTTAGATATGCCAACTGAAAGTCATCACATACCATGATTTGTTCTCCTTAACATATAACAGATACACTGTTAAACATACACGATTAAACACGATAAAGGGAGCATACTCTAAAAGTATTAACTACAAATTACTCTACTCTAATTTATCTGTTTTCAATATTTCAACAATATAAAATATTGACATACAGTGAGACAAATGGCGGTAATGTATTACGATGAATTAAATCTATTTCAGTCAATTTCTAAATTGTAGAAAATAACTAATATCTCGTTTATTAGTTCACACATCTCAATAATATAACTTTAATATATATTCCTTTGCATATATATAATTTAATCTCGCCATCTTTTACTTACTAAAGTGTTTCCTCTACCGTGGTTTCGCTGTTATACCGAGGTTTTCCGGTTTTTTTTAGCTGATGACACCACAGTACGCGTAGAAAATTACTGATGATCCTTTTAAACTGACAATTTTAACACATCAAATGACATCAAGAACACACCTTTAGAAAGGGGATTCGAGGGGTATGTACGAACCCCCTTCTTTGAACACATAGAAGGGCTATCAAAGTGAATATTTTGGTTGAATTATGACTATTGAAGTCGTGATCTGTTTAAACTACGACTATTAATGTTTGAATGTTGACCCCGACCACAAGATCATCCCGAGTTTATCGTACCCTCTGAAAACCCCTGGCTATAATCCTGAAGAACACCTCTTCATTGGCGGGATTGAACAAAAAATATTAGTGGATATTAGATCCATATGCAGATACAACCTCAGCTACTACCGAATAGTCGGTACCACGAAACCCCTATTAAAAAAAGCAAATAAGAGAATAAGAAAACAGCGAACACGCCTAAAAACCACATTGTTGATTAGGGGTCACTGTAAGTTGTCTCTTACGACAACGGAGAGTGGCATTCTCCAAGCATGTGACATTCATTTACGAGCTCTATATTGGATTCGTCCCTCACAAAAAAAAAAAAAATTAAAAAATAAAAAAATAAATAAAAAAACAAAAACAAAAACAACAACAACAACAACTAAAAAAAACAAAGCAAGCAAAAAATCCAAAACAAAAACAAAACAAAAACAAAACAAAACAAACAAAAACAAAACAAAACAAAAACAAAAACAAACTAAAGCAATAGTAATTATTTCAACATAAGTTTATTTCGTATATTTTTCTTTATAGATGGTAGTGCTGGAATGTATACAATACTTGGCTCTGTCTGTATCTGTCTTCAAGATTATGCCGTTACTAAATGCAATAGAAGTGTGTGTATATTTGTCGGGAATACCATTAATCCCTGCGATAGTCAACTCAATTTCAAACATGGTCGCAAATGTTAAGGGAGATAACTTATATACAACAATGATGCCGATCTTGTATACCATAAAACAGGTCCTTATTGTGCTGGCAGTGCCTATATATAAATTCTCTACTGGTCACATGACTATCGGCTATACGTTTATAATGTTCTTGTCATCTGCAGGGTTAAGTGTACGTTGGTTTAAATATTATTTTGACTACTCTATAAGCGAGACGGACAAGAATGGTTCTGATATCCTTGTGTGTAAAACCAGTAAAGACACAAACACAGTGTCGTCAATAACAACAAGTTTCTCTAGATTATGTTTGGCATTGGTTCTATACCCAACCATTCTAGCTCCAGATGTACATACATCAATTTCTAAGAGAGATCTCTTGATATCGAGCACAACAACAGAAGTTCCTGTTAATTTTACAAACTATACTTTAACGAGCGTCGCACTCGATACCGCCGCTTTACCAACAAATACCACTGAATACATTGATTCAATACCTAACAACCCACACGCTTGGTTAATGGTGCCATTCCTAGTCCATTTCTTTGCCAGCGAAGGATTATTTTATGCAGCGATACTTGCCACACGACTATGTATAGATAAAATTTGTTTCTGTGTAGCTCTGGCAGTAGGCACCCCTTTTTATGTCCTATGTGTAGCTGTTGCACGTTTAGTACATGGAAACAACTGGATATCCAAAATATTGATGTTAAATGAAGATATAAAAGAAGCAGATGTGTATGTCATGCTGGTGATATTTGTGGTCACGTGGTTGATACAGCTGTGGATATGCCGACACATATGGTATACGTCACATAGTCCAATGACTCCTGTAAACAGGTAATCATTTTTATCCTGCACTGGTTCTATTTGACCAGGTAAATTGCATTGAATGGATACAGAATAGTTTGTTTTGGTACCCCTGCCATATGTTACCTGTTGAGCTTTGGGAATCTAGTTGTAAATCCAGTTCACTTCCTGCTGAAACAAAATACCAAAAGGGGCAATCAAGGGATAATTATATTTCATCATTTAATTCAAAATATAAACGTCGATTGATTAATGTCATTATTCTGCAGGATAAACACAATATTAATGCAGTGTCTTAAAATATAAAGTTTATGTATATTCGGCGTAAAACTGGGGACAGGCTCTGTGAGCTTCGCCATGATCCAAGTTTTTAAGCGTCATATTTTAAGACACAGTACTAATAGTGTCTATTTCTATAACAGGTTCACAGAACATTACTTTTTATATTACGCATTCAGATGTGAATGGGCAGAGAAATAGCTCTACAAAAGATATCCGTCTTTAAGCGCCGGATTATATGTTTTTTGTATTTTCCTTTCATATTCAATTTTCATTATTTACAAACTTTAATGAAAGTTAAAAAAAAATCATTTTCTGTATTAGAAAACATTTATACTAAATATATATATATTTCTCCCGTCATTTTAACCCCGCTGAACAAGTGGTAGAAAAATCTGTAATCCTCTAGAGGATTAAAATGTCTGTGCCTTTCCCCGCATTTGACTAGTTTGACTCGTTTGACGGCTTTTGAAATCAAAGTTCGTGTTAAATAATGGGAGAAGCAAATTTTCCTTCAGTTGTCCATGTGGGTTACGATATTTCTCCACTCTCGAGAGTTAAATTAAACATTTTAACCACTCGCCTAACGGCTCGTGGATAAAATTTTTAATTTAACTCTCTTGAGTGGAGAAAAATGGTAAACCACGGGCAACTGAAGGAGAATCTATATATAAACCATTAAGAATTTGTCTCTTTCTATGGTTTTGATATTTGATTTTGGAATTGTTCGGACAGTACGGTAATTTTTTGTTTTTCATTATTTTTTATTGAAGGGAAAGCTACTTGTAAGATTAACGTATACACATTTTCTATAGATGAACATTTAGACGAATATTATCTCGTTTGTAGTATTAATGGTTATAAAGTTGAAATACTAAAAAAATAATAATTGAAAAATTATTGGGCTGAGGATAGTATATTCTGAAAAACGAATAGGAAATAAGTACAAACGTGCTTGTCTGTAATACATTTTGCTAAATGATTTAAAATATACATCCGTATAAATAATCCGATTATGTACAAAACAGTAACATTAAATTGATTGTTACAATTAAAATCCAAAGAACATGATCACAACGTAATAAAGGTCAAAGTAGCCTATATATAGATTAATTCGGGGGAATCAGGATGTTGTACATGGAAGATAAGGATACAATTACAAAAAAAAAAAACAACAACAGTCCGAGCATCAAGGAAAAACAACTAAAAAGATCAAAGGCAGGCCCATGCGAACTCCCATATAATCTAAGAGTGGTAGCAGGTACTGCAAGAGGGTTAGTGTCCCATTATCTACAAGACTCTTGCATCTCTTATTCACAAAGCCAGCTAAGGTAAGCTAGAATCTGAAGATCATATTGGAAATATGCAAGCATGAGGTGTGCGACATTGAATGGATTACTCAATCTATGATTGTGACCATGTAATTTCCGAAGGCGGTAGCTGAGTTAGGGTTTCTTGAAGTCCCGGTTTGTGTAATCTGAATGACAGTGTTAAAAATACATAATAGCTTGAAAATCTTCTACATAGACGTTTCCATGTGGATGCAAATGCTCATAACAAGTGGAGATAGCAACTCAAAAATGGGGAATTTACTAATGGAAAATCTAGATCAGCACATCATTAATATTAAAATGTCACTCTCCTTCATCAATGATACAGTTTGTATATATTATGATAATACTGCACCAAAATGCGTATTATTTGTATGTTGCCTTCAACAGTTAAAACAAAATCAAATTTATGTAAGAAATATAAAAATGTCTAATATACAGCCAAGCCAATCTAGATAGAACACATGTACATGTACCAGAAAAACAGTACAATGAATTCAAAAAGACAATGCATGGCCACATTCTAATATGGAACGAGACTTTTTTCAAGAGTGTGAGGAACATATTAGCTAAAACACCCTTTTGATAATATATTGACTTCCAAAGGCAGAACAAAAGTATAACACCCTTTTTGCAAATCATTTCAGACTTTTTGCTCTTCCACACTACTGCAGTCCCATTCCAGATCTGTCATTGTTACACAGCAGACGACAGGACGAACAGACGCCATCAAATTATGATTCAATCCAACAGAAGGAACAATGTGTCACAAAAGTATATATTTGTGCAACAATGTGGCATGAAGAGAGACATGAAATGAAACAATGTTTAAAAACTATTTTCAGGTATGTGTTGTAATAATACAAATAATAAGACTAGTTAATGCAAGAAGAGTTTGAAGATACCAAAGGGTTAATCAGAATCCGAAGAAGGACAGGCAACATAATGGCCAAAAGCACAAACAACGATCTACACAACATTACACATAAAACTAAAGGTCAGTCCCTGCTCCGCTAGTGACACCCGTCGTGTTATTCTAGTTACACACCCGGTGATAAGGAAAGAACATGAAAGTGTTTAGACAAGTGGAACGAAATTAAAATTACTGGCATGTGAACATATCTTGTGATATAAAATAAAAGCTTTACCCACCTGATGTTTTCTATACGACCTTCTCTTTATGTTATTCATATGAAAGTAACTTTCTGGAAGGTTTAGGCACATAAAACTAGTTTGATCCCGCCGCTTGTTATTGAAGTGGTTGTACCAACCCAGAAAAGGAAGCGGTCATGTATTCGTGTGTTAGAGATATCGATTTTTTCTCTTTCTCTTTCTATATTTTGAGGTATCTTTTATGTACGAAAATTGACGAAAATATACGGTAAATATTGTGTCGTATCTATTTCTACATTAATGCACTAGGTCATTTATGTAAATATTTATTATGAGGTCTATTACATGTAGACTCGACTTAGACCAAGCTGCACGACGGAAGGCAAGGGATGACAAATTTCTGGGAACACTGAATAAAGAATCAATTAATACAGAATATTATGAAATTGAAGGTAAATCGATTAGTTTATATTAGTATGAACAACATCAACATGGCGACATTTTCTCTGTCTATAAACCGATTTATATGTTGTAAAATATATATATTATTTGTATTCTTGTAGATATATATAATAGACCATTTCCTAAAGATGATTTCTGTACCCATTAATATTGGTAAGCTCGCCATCACATATGCCAGGCGTTTAACCATCTCAGTATCAGAATGTTTCCAATAACAGATGTCAGACGATTACCAATCACAGACATCGGATGGTTAACCATCATATATATCAGACGGTTCCCCATCACAAAAAACATGACGGTTACCCACCACAAAGTACACGCGGTTACACGAAGCACCTGTCTGGTGGTTTCCCATCACAGTTTTATGGTTGTCGATTACAGATGTCTGGCGGTTACCCATTACACACTTGTATTCGTGTCATTTAATAGCATTCATTAACCCTACATTATTTTACAATTAAGTGTTTTAGATGTAATATACAAGGAGGTATACATATTGGCATATATGTTTAGATCCTATGGTCTTTATAATTTCAGATAGAGGTATAAGTTGCATACCTTTTTGAATTATTTCGATTTCCAATTTTGTAATTTTTGTGCACTAAATTAGATATCTACGTTTTTATTAATCTTACTGGGTCGATACCTCTGCTGGTGGACTATTAGTCCCCGATGGCATCATCCACCCAGTAGTCATTGCTTCGGTGCTGACATTGTAATTAGATTTATTTATTACTGAAATGTGAAGTTCTTAAATAATGTTATTAATAAATCTAAGGTTCTCTTCCTTAAGGCATAATTGACCTTAGCCGATTTTGGCTATTCTTTTTATGCCCCTTTTCGCTTTATTGCTCCAAAAGATTCTTGAATTTTTTGACTTTCCAATATTTGACCTTTAACGTAACTGATGAAGATAATTACAGTAACGCATTTTGTGCTCTAAAGTAGATATCAACATTTTTATTGTCGGGAACAAAGTCACAATTAGCATGGACTTTGATATAATAAAAGATTCAAAAGCATACAAAATTGAACAGCAGAATATTTTTGTCAAACACCAAACAGGATTTTGACTGTGCTTTAAAATACATCATCTCCCGGACCCATGTATCATGTATGGCATACGTCGTGACGAGGCACATTAACTTGATATTGAAAATATGATTTCTACATGTGTCATATTTTCTAATAATTTAATTTGATTTGAATATTTCAATCTGATTGGCTAATCCGCCTGGAGAAAATTTTGGTTATACTCGATAACCTGGGTTGGTATTGTGACGTAACCAACGTGTTCATACCCCAACGACAAATTCAAATAGTCACATGAAATAATCGTAATTAAAACCGAGGAATCATTAAATTTTGTTGTAAAAATTAAATTATAAGGAATATTTGAAATTGTTGAACAGGTTATACTTGCATAACCTGGTTTGGGTCAGTTTACGCTTTTCATAAACCGCTTAGCGGTTTATTAAGCGTAAACTAACCCAAACCAGGTTATATCGTATAACCTGTTCAACAATTTCAAATATTCCTTAAATAATTAAATGTTCTCTCTAAAATATAAACAGATATAATGCTATCCACAATCGTAAGTGCAGGGGAAATGGTATTCAGTCCATATATGCATGTGTACATGTACATTTACGTTAGTTTAGAAGCATTGAAATGGACAAAAAATTAGTCTGATATTTCATTTGGAAAATGTACTTATTGTTTATGAAGGTTTTTGTTGCAATTTGTTGCAGCTCATATTATATTCGACGATGCCATGGAAACAACAGAATGTATGGAAGGGATGACAAAGACCCGAAAACCAAATAAATTTGTCGAACAATTGAAAGAAATTATACCGGAAGCTGTGTTGTAAGTATTTTTTGTAATCTTATATGAATTAAGTAATTCTTTTGATAGACATCCAATATATACTAAATATTCCATTGTAATTTTAATTTTATATTGAATAATATTATACTTTACGTTTTTATTTTCCCTATTTGTCTTTGTTAGCTCAGCCAGTCAATATTTTAGTATATTATACTTAGTAATATATGACTACTATTTAGCTATGTAACGTCAGCCGGTCCATATATCGTATATGGACCGGAGCTCCGGGCCGAAATGTTATATAAATTATCTCCCTTTGTGCGTAATCCGGAAATCTCTTGTCCGTCAATGTTTCGAAAATTTAGAAAATAAAATGTCGTCTGGAAAGTTTGCGTCTCTGAATGAAGCAGAACTGGATCAAATTATAGATTCCAGGTCGTCACAAAACACTAGAAATGCAACGAGGTACGCGGTAAAAACATTCAGGAGCTACTTACTAGAAAAACAATACCCGGAAGACTTTGAAAACTTTTCGAAAGCAGATATTGATGCCAGATTACGATCTTTTTAATTTTATGCAACGGAAAAGGTGACTTGTACAAGCGAATTTCATTACTTTCTTTGCGTAGCGGATTAGAACGCCATCTAATAAAAAGCAACGGGTATGACATTACAAAAGACGTAACTTCCATTTAGACCTTCGACTTCGTGTTAAAAGTTAAAAATTAAAATTTATTGACCATATTTTTATTATTTTCTGATATGTCGGGTAAATTTAAATACAGCTACATAATAGCTGTTCATTGTACATGGCATAGTTTTATTACATTTAATTGTAAAAAAAAATGAATATGGGGTAAATGTACACGAGCCACAATCCATGAAATACAGTGTAATTATAAGACAAAGGAAAGGCACTATTATTGGTGTTCTTCATCATAAATATTGATGCAAGGTCTTGTAGTAGATCGTAGAGTGATGTGTGCTGACGAGTACTAGAAATATCCAGCATGCAACAGTTGTACCTTGACGCCATCACCAGAGACAGACGATATATTAGGATCCTGTAACTTCCATGGTTTGTGGCCGTTACAACCCATTGTACAACTATCGGTAAGTAGCGCCAAAATACTACAGTCTGAACAACTACTGTATAATACTGGTAGAACGGCACTGATAGTTCATAATGCCCAAGGTGTAGTTTTGAGATTTGATTTTTCATGTATTTCAGTGTTTGTGGATGTATTCAGTCTTGCCTTGTTAATTCAACAAATGACATTGTCACTTTTCCAGGGGTATTCTACTTTTACTTTGGGTCAGATATCACTTTTGTCAATTCTGTAGTAAATTGGCACTACTTACCAATTCACTAGTCCGCTACACTAACTTGTAGATAGTATTCTCGGAGTGTCAATATTCTATGGGCGTCTGTTTTGGTTGTCGTCTGGTAAGTTCTGGTGCATCATGGGTAGATCGTACTAAACAGCCAACATCCCCCCACGAGCCCCTACACTCCTCCCCATTTTATTCCAAAAGCCCCGGGGCCCACCCCACTTGGGAAATCCCCCAAAACCCGGTTTCCCGCCATCCTTCCCCCAAGACCGGCCAAGGGATGTGGTATGGATATGACCAGACATATCCCCAAATAATCTGTCTCCTGGACTGTCGGGGCATCGCCCGACAGGGTAGGACCATGACAAAACACCTGCCAAACCAGGGGCCGACCTGGGTCTTCGCATAAATCCAAAGGCCACTTTCGAACTCACAAGAGACTGATGATACCTCCACAAGCCCCCTTACTTTAGATTTATCTTACCCCCTGATCCTATATGCGAGCCCCCGAGCGACCTTCCCCCTTGCCTTTGCACCCCCACAATGACCAACACTTAGACTCAAGTTACTTTCCTTACACT
>MJUT01002981.1:44990-63500 GCA_002080005.1 Gigantidas platifrons
ACAAACACTACTGATCCCGGGAAAGTACAAACACTACTGACCCCGGGAAAGTACAAACACTACTGATCCAGGGAAAGTACAAACACTACTGATCCCGCGAAAGTACAAAAAAAAATTGATGCAACTCCATCCTTTAACTAAATTTATTTCCACACACTACTATATTATTTGCTCTGGAATAAAAGTGTCTTAGAATGTTCAATTTTGCTGTCAAACACAGATAGTGTCTTAGAGTTATTCCAGAAAGAATGTAAAAAGGGGAAATCGGAGGAGGGGCTGTCAACACTCTATTATATTAATATGTGGGTGGTTGGTATTTTATAACTTTTCATAGATACTTGAAACTGAGATATAACTGAAAATTGAGTATGAGAGGTAGGTAAATGATCAAACTAGTAATTTATATTTTATCGTCCATTTACAAATATGGTTGGTTTACGGTTTATGGTGTTTAACGCCACTTTCAACAATATTTTAGTCATATCGCGGCAGTCAATTTTATTGGTGCAGGACACTGGAGTATATGGAGACAACCACCAACCTGTTGGCAGTCTCTGACAATCCTTATCACATAATGTTGTATCGAGTACATCTCGTCTGAGTGCGATTCGAACTCACAACGTTAGTGGTGATAGACACTGATTGCATAGGTAGTTATAAATCAAACTACCATGCGATCACGAACACGACGGTCCTCATCTTTGTTTGAAAAATAAATAAGGATATATATTTTTAATTGTTTTAGGCAGAAAATACTTATATAATGTCTATAGATGGAGATGTTGATTTCGCGCCAAAAGCTTTAAGACTATTATTGCGCAGCATGAAGAAGAATCCGGAAGTAGGAGCAACGTGTGGACGGATTAAACCTGGTGGATCTGGTAATGTTTAGTGCTATATTTCACATTTGTGGATTCACATATTTATATTTTCACCATTTCTAACACATTATGTATGTACACAGACATTTTCTGTTTTTATTATCTTGCAAGAAGTTGTTAATGTAGAGCTTATGTAAATAAAAACTCATTAAGATAATGAATAAGGTAACTTTTGTTTATATTAGAATGTTTCTGCACAGTCCATGATAGTTTTTTTTCCCATATTCATTATGTTTTTAAATCCTGTTTGAATCTTGTTTTTTTTTCTTTACAAGGACATATGGTTTGGTATCAGAAATTTGAATATGCTCTAGCCCATTGGTTACAGAAATCTGCTGAGCATTTCTTTGGATGTGTTCTTTGTTGTCCTGGATGTTTCAGTCTGTTTCGTGCTAAAGCTCTAATGGATGATAACATAATGAAAACATATGCTAGTCTTCCAACAGAACCACAACATTATCTGCAGTATGACCAAGGTATATAACATATAATATGGTTAATTGTTATAGGATCTATAACCTTAGGTATATGTATTTATTTATTTATTGTGTTTAACTCCACTTTCAGCAATATTTCAGCTATATCATGGTGACCAGTTTTAGTGGTGGAAGAGTCCGGAATACCTGGAGAGAACCACCGACCATGGGCAAGCAACTAGTAAACTTTATCACTTGTGGCTGCGAGTCGAGTGCACCCTTTTTTAATTTACAAAGTCAGGCGCGAACCCACGCCGTATTGGTGATAGGCTTGTATGAGTTGTTATGTAATCCGACCACTTAACTCAGTGAGCCACCCGGGACCTACCCTAAGTATAGACATGTGTTTTTTTCCTCAAACATTAAAGGCATATTGTCTACAATTTTGTTGAAAAATTTTAACTGTCCATAAATGATTTGTTTAAGCTATTATTAAACAGTTATGCTGCAAAAGATACGATTGGTGTTCTTTTTTTGACAAAAAAGACCCAAAACTATCGTTATCGGGATTATTGTCCAGGATGACATAAATTAAAAGTGAAAGTAACAGCGCCACCTATAAAAAATGGAAGTTGAGAACTCTCGGGGTTTTAGCTTTGATGTAAGGAAAATACTGTTAAGATTCAAACACTTCATGATTGTCACGCTCGTTTAATGTTGTTTGAATCTTAACGTTTCGTTGCGTATTCGTCAATAATTCAGTGTTTAATCTTCATTTTATGAAGGTCAGTACGGAAAACGACAATAATTTTGGGTATGAAAAAATACGATGTTCGTAGACAATATACCTTTAAACTGATTAAGAAGAGTTTGAAGATGTCAAAGGGGTAATCAGAATCCGTATATCGAAGAAGGAAAGACAACACAATGGACAAAAGAAAAGTCAAGGGTATTACAAATATTTTGGTGATTAAGTGTGTTTTTTTAAATTTGCTAGTTTATTAAACATGCTGTGAAATGTTTACGGAAATTCTCCACCAGGGTTCGATTCATGTTTTAGAGTTCAAAATGGCTTCAGAAGAAATAATTGTGATATATTACCTGAGTACCCCGTTGTTATCTTCAAGCTTTTCATGAAATACAATTGCAAGTGAAAAGATTCAAAACCAACTTACTTTGCTCTTCAAAAGTAGAAATATCAATATATTGACGTAAATAGCTAAAGCTTGACTCTTGTTCTTAAAGGGGACTTTGCGGTAGTGCTTCGTTTTCCTCCACCAATAAAACTGACCACCACGATATAACTGAAATATTGGTGAAAGTGGCGTTAAACACCATAAATCATAACCAATTAATATTCATTGTCATGATAGCAGAATGATCATACACGTTAATACAGACAAAATGTTGTTATAAACTATGTAAAGCATGTTTTCCAAAAAAGGCTTATTGAATTGAAGACAACACAATGTCAAGACAACCACAAAACCGTTTAGATATTAGAAATTGCTTCTTGGTTTAGTTTTTTTTTTTAAATAACAGTTTATTTATGCGTTCTATATTAGATAGGAGCACTGCACATGATAAAATGAAGTGGATGTTTGATCTAAATTCATATGATTTTTAATAATTTTTAGTCAAGAAATGCGATGGTATGGAAGGTACTTACTCAGAGCGGAAAAGGGGGGGGTCTATAGTTAATGTTACTTATTAATTGGTATGTTCGAGAACTGACAGAGAAGTTATGAAAGAGTACTAAACCACATAATAAAAAACATTTAAAAATTGCAATATATAAACAATGCTGTGTGGGCAGATTTAGTATTTTATAGTAAGAAAAAGATCCAAGAAAATGTTGAAGTTACCAAAGTGGTAATCAGATAGCGTAATTTGAAGGAGTGATAATACAATGGCCAAATGAAAAATGACAAACATGATCTACAAAACACTACACAGAAAACTAAAGTTCGAGCAACAGGAACCACAGACGAAACGTGGATTAACTCAGGATTTCCGGAAGGGGTAGTAGTTCTTGCTCCAATAGTGGCACCCGTCGTGTTACTCCTGTTACTATTAAACAACATGAACATCATGTGATATGGAAATCATGGTGGACACATGTATACGTACATAAATACAAAAACCCTACAAAACAAAGGGCAAAGACGAACCGAACATAGCTTTACGCGGGAAACACAACACAACACAACATGATCTAAATACATGAAAACGGACGACATGACCAACACAAACCCCACTAAAAACTATAGCGTCAGTCGGTCGCTTTACATTTCTATTCGTGCCCGTGCAGTGTATATATGCAATAGCTCATTATATCCTGTAGAATGTTTTCTTTCAAATATTAATACAAAATTTTATTTATAGGCGAAGACAGATGGCTATCTACTCTAATATTAAAACAAGGTTATCGAATAGAATATTGTGCATCTGCAGAGGCAGTGACGTTTGCACCAGAAGGTTTGGAAGAGTTCTTTATTCAGAGGAAAAGATGGATCCCTTCGACATTAGCAAACATCATAGACCTACTTTTAGGCCACAAAAAGAAATTTAGATTTAATCCTCATATTTCATATTTTTTTCAATTTTATCAGTTAGTTTTATTTATTTCTGGCGTGCTGGGTCCTGCAACTGTACTATTAGCGTTGCAGTTTGCGATAAGAACGGAATCGGGTTTCTCTCCTTTCATATCATATGTGTTGGCATACGGACCACCTCTATTTTATATATTTGTTTGTTTTAAATTCGATTCGAAAACACAATTGACAATAGGAAATATGTTCAGCTTAGCATATGCTATGCTAATGTTATCGACCATAGCTGGTCTTATATTAAGTATACCAAAACATGGATTTTTTATGCCTTCTACATTATTTCTGTGCACTGTTATCATAATTTCGATCGCCGCTGGACTTTGTCATCCTTATGAATGTTCGGATTTGATCTGTGGGATTTTTTATTTTCTGTGCATTCCTGCAGGATATCTATTCCTTATCGTTTACGCCATTTGTAATTTACATGATATTTCTTGGGGGACGAGAGAGAAAGAAAAAGCTGTGCTAAAACACCAAAACAAAAAGTCATTAGCAGTAGAGACAGATGAGAAATTGAGGGCTGCCTCAAAACAAATCATGAAAGATATCTTAAATCAAGCCAACAATATAGACAATACAATATCATGTACCAATTTAATATCATCAATTAGTCGTTGGATCAATAACATGTTGATATTGCGTTCTCTGGAAAGTGTGCAAAAAATGACAGACAACCAAAATAAAGATACAAATTCTCTTTCGTGCATTACAGTTGAACAAGAAAATGATTCCATGCTTGAAATCATCGATACCCATGTCGAAACGGATGATATTTCCTGGTTAGGAGACAATTTTAAGTGTTTAGATTCAGAGGAGGAAATGTTTTGGACAGAATTAATTTCTAACTACTTAGAACCTTTACACCACAATGAGGAAACTAAGAGACTAGTTGATGAAAGCTTAAAAGAATTACGTAACAAAGTAGCTTTCGCATTTTTCTTTATAAATGGCTTGTGGCTAGCTATAATGACAGCGATGCACGAGATTAAAGGGTCATTGGTTGTACATGTACCAACACTGGATGGAGATTCTCTCGTACCCATAGAGCCACTTGGTCTTCTTTTCTTGGTAATGTTCATCTGTTTGTTATTTTTGCAATTTTTTGGCATGGCAAATCTAAGGTACGAAACATTTCTTCATCTTCTTGCCTCTACAAACTTTGGAAAGCAAAATTCTGATCCAGATTCCATTATTAAGAGATACACACGTTTGTATAGATCAGATGTGAAATGGAATACTAGACAACAGACAACAGATAGGAATCAAAGTGGTAGTACAGTGCGAGCTGATGCTCCATCAGTAGTGAATCTCATGGACGCGGTTTCATTTTATGAATCAAAGCCTAAAAACGAAGACATAATGGAAGACACACCGAATCAATTAGTGGATAAGACAACAGAAATATCATTCAGAAATGGACGACAGGAGTCCAATATTACACAGACAATGGTACATCAAAGTACATGGGAGAGAATTATTAACCCTAAGCACAAATTAACCTAGTTAACCTAGTTAATTTGAAGTAGTCAATTTGTGATCGGTATGGTGATGCATACGAAATTACACATGTACATGTACAGCCTGTGTGATACATGTGATAGTTTCAAAATGGCATTTTTCCATCGCAAATAAGAAATATTTGTGAACAGCTTAAATCTGAATAATATCGTATGTAAATGGTAAATATTTCAGAATAACAAATTGAGAACTAGAAATTAAATTATTGAGCTGAACAAATTGAGAATAAGAAAATATATGATTGAGAATGTTTCACAATAATACAATGAGAATAAGAAATTCGCTATGTATTTTACAAACGTTTTCTTCATTGTAAATATAAAAACATATTTGTGTACAATCAATATCTACAACATGTCGTGTAAACCTTGTAATATGACTTCGAGGTCAAATATATGACCATTTGTTGACATGGACATTACCACAGAATCATGACCAGCGAGTAATATGCAGTTAAATAAAAAAAAAAGTTAAATATAGGGCAAATCTCTTACCAAAACAATATATGTTTGTCAAAAGAATAAAAAGTCACAACAACGAACGATTTGGTTGAATTACTATAGACACCACATCCGTCATGCATAACAAAGCAGTATGACGGAAATTATATACAGCAAATTGCGACAAAAGTTTGGAAATACCACATGGATAATCAGAAGATATAAATCGAAGTCGGACAGGCAATGCAATGTCCAAAGGAAAAGAGACAAACGGATATAAACTCAATATGCAAAAAACAAAACAGAAAGCTAAAAACTGAGCAACACGAACCTCTTCTAGAAACGTGGGTGAACTCGGGTGCTCTGGAAGGGTAAACATTTTCTGTTCTACATAAATGAGGTAAGGACGAGATTGTGATTAGAAAAAACGGTCATCTGTGACACATATTATTTCGCAACGGTTAACAAAATCGTAATAAACTTTAGTCAAATGACTTCACAAATAAAACCAATCGAATTTTTCCATCGCTGACTTCAACCTAGGAGAACGTAGCTTTGTTTGAGTAGTATTTCCGTCAGTTGCTAAGCTCAGTCCAGAAAAAAACCCATTGTATTGCGTACAAGCCCTAGAATAACGTATAAGTTGTGAAAACTTATACAAGTGAGAAAGTCTATGTAGCTGAATTAATTCAAGCTTGAATTCCTCACTTTGCGTCTGTGACTGAAAACTTTGATTCCAAAATCTGCACCATGTCTACTTCTGCATCCGCTCTCCTGCAATCTTGAACTATTACTGAAATAGCTGTCATCACAATGTCAGTGGTACCCTCTTATGTCCTTTTGACCACTAGTGCAAATGATCATCTGTCGTTCATGAATCTGCCAAAAAACTGATAGATTCCTAAGACGTTAATAACATTAATTCTCGGTGTTGCTCCAATTAATCATTTACTGGTCATCCGCCAGTGCTTTCTTAGACTAATTTATCAGTTATTCTAGAGGCAGCTGGGAAGTGCATACATACTCCCAGAGTTACAGATGTTCAACTGAAAACTGCAAAAATTCGTTTAACACAAACCACCCCCCCAAAAAAACCCAGATTATTCTGACAATATCAGAGTACATGAGATTTACCGCCTTCATCCTTCACAGACCAGAGTTATCGATACTGTTCAAGATAAATATGATAATATTGAGTCTACTTAAGATATGACTGAAAAATGTCTCAAGGTTCGATTGATATGGTAAGAAAAATATCGCCTCATGAATTTCAAAAGCTAATCTCTGAAGAATAAGGAGTAATAAGAACGTATATGTCGCACTTAGTGCTTATTCGGCGTTTCTTGAATAACCCCCCATTGATAAATGCATCGAATACACTGATGATTTTAAACCATTGTGACAAGAATTCGTTGACCCTCACAGAAATCCCGAATCATATCCACAATTCAAAGTCCTCTGAACAAGCTGATTTAAAGACCGAAACATTTCTTAACGTTATAATTAATGTCTGTTTTATTCACATAATAAGATAAGATGAGAAAGCTTTGTTTTGATTCGGTACATATACATAATAAATAACATAAGCTCTCAAGAGCTTTTCACCAATACAAAAATAACATTAAAACAATAAGAGCATGCAAAGGATAAGACATGACATGACACATACATCTAAAATGTAAGCATTTCAAGCAAATTAAGCACAGATAAAAGCACTAATAAGAAAGAAAATGAACATAAAAAAGCACATACATAAAATAAGCAGCAAATGACATGTCACATACAACTAAAACTTTAGCATTTCATGTAAATTTTCAAATAAAAGCACTAATCGGCACAAGTAAGAAAAAAGCACATACTAAAAAACAAGCAGCAAATGGCATAAAACATTCTACTAAAATTTAAGCATTTCATGCAAATTTGGCACAGAAAATTTAGCAATAAAAAAAGAGCAACCAATTAAGCAGAGATCAAAAATGAGAAGCAGCAAGAAAAAGAATTTTTAACTTAGTTACATGCTGAGCAACGACACTCCGAGCCATTCCAGGACTGAATTAAACTTTTGAATTGAGAAAAGCTGTTTTCAGTCCTGAAATGGTCCGGAAGGCCATTCCACAGGGTAGCAGCAGCAAACTTGAAGCTTTTCTTACCATAGGTTGTTGTTNTAAAACGTGGTATGTCCAAAATATTGTTATATCTGAAAGTATATTTGCAATCTTTTATTTTGAGTAGGTCATGTAAACATACTGGTGCAAGTTTATTAATAATTTTATAAGTTTCAAGAGCCATTTTTCTTTGTCTTCGAATGTGTAGTGATGGTATTTTAGCTTTTTCCAATAATTTTTCATAAGTGCTTGTAAAATCTTCGTATACAAACCGCAGTGCCCGTTCTTGTACTTTTTCTAGTTTTTTGGATTTTTTTTCTCTACAAAAATGCCATGCTAGGGAACAAAAATTAAAATTACTCAAAATAAATGTGTGAAAAATAGTTAACTTGCTCAATTTATTTAGATATGATCCAATTCTTTTAAGAATGTTCATAATGCTGATAACTGCATATAGATTAGCATTTGCTTTGCTATTTTTATAGTAATATTTGTTTTTCCTACACATTCTTTAATAATTAATGCTGCGAAAGTCCTCATAATGTCATCGTCTTAAATCTATAAGTTGTAAGCTGGATGCTGATATCGTATTTTTGCAAGATATATATAAGATTCGCTCTGAAGGAGACACATGGAAATTAATATTATAGCCAGAAACGAGATGCAATTTGCAAATTTGTATATATACGAGGGAGACTTGGCGACGTCTGTTTTATCCTTTGTCTATATAGCAGATATCTTTCCTAATTGCGTAAAATTTGGTTGCCATTTTGATAATAAATTTGAGAGAAAACCAAAGGTGCAATCATGAATGGAAAATCCAGAGACATAGACAATATTGGGAAGAATACACAAAACGAAGACAAAATAAAAAAAATACAACGCAGAAGACTAAAATGATGAGCAACACGGACCCAACCATAAAACAAGGTGTGAACCCAGGTGAAGGGTAGACAGTACTCACGGACCCAACCATAAAACAAGGTGTGAACCCAGGTGAAGGGTAGACAGTACTCACGGACCCCACCATAAAACAAGGTGTGAACCCAGGTGAAGGGTAGACAGTACTCGCAGACCCCACCATAAAACAAGGTGTGAACCCAGGTGAAGGGTAAACAGTACTCACGGACCCAACCATAAAACAAGGTGTGAACCCAGGTGAAGGGTAAACAGTACTCACGGACCCGACCATAAAACAAGGTGTGAACCCAGGTGAAGGGTAAACAGTACTCACGGACCCAACCATAAAACAAGGTGTGAACCCAGGTGAAGGGTAAACAGTACCTAATTCTTATAAGTCTCTCATATAGTAAAGTCGTGCCAGTCACAATACACGGAAACAAATACAAACAAACAAAAAAGACATAAGACCTCCCACAAAACATCTGGAGACAAAGTCGAACAACAGGCCAAAATGAACAACATGAACTAAACAATTCAAAATCAGGTGCGAACTCAAGAGACACAGGCAACATTGGACACAAGATAAGGAAATGATACATTAAATCAAAGTAAATTAAAAGAAATATTGAGGTTCCTGAACGAAATGAAAATTTGAGTAGGCAAAACCCTTATACTGGTCTTACTAATCATTTGAAAATGTCTGAGATACAGGAAAATGACGGGAGTTTGACACAAAAGTCAACTAGAGATTGGCTTCAATTTTGATCGCATCTATACCAAGTAGTTAGAAATAAAGGAAGTATGTTTCATACCTTGGCATATTCCTAGCAATTAACAGTGGCGGTCAGTTAAAAACGAAGCTTTATGATAAAAGAGATGATTGAATTTATTTCATTGTGAACTTTCCATTTATATAATTATATATGCAACTGACATTGGACATGCTGAGCACACGCTAATACAGGTCAGCGAACAATCATATTCAGTTGACAAAACCGTCATCTAAGGCCAGCTATCAGCAAGGGGATTGTTGTTGGTTAATCAAACGCCATCCAGTATCAGCGGTCCAGACAAACCAGAGAGAGTTACAATAAACGACGACCTGATCCAAGAGAAAAATTCAGCTTGTAAATCATTATCCATGACCAGATGTGCAGCTTATCCATCGACATCTCAGATTTTGTCTAGCCAAGACGACACAGACCATCCACCTGACTCATCGCCAAACATAGTCGGAGATCAGACACCTTGTGATCCTTAACGACGGACCACGTAACAGTCGTGTTGAGACAATGTACCCAACACGCAATGGCGGACAAGACTTGCTGAATTGAACGACGATTGTTCTTGTCGGTTTGTCAGATCAAAATGACGATCTACGTCACCTCTCACCACACGATATCTGGTGCTTTAAACAACAACGCATTGGACAAATTCCAGAACAGAATATGAGCTCACTTGGAAATAGAATGTATGTCAATAATAATTATTCTTTTAATGATTTGTGGCGTTTCAGCGATAGATTATAATCTATTCTGAAGAAAGTTTAAATAGTGACGATAAAAAATTTCACCAATATTTAACAAAAGAACAATCACATCTCACCTCAAGCCATTGAACATAAAAAAAAGACTCCCGCAAATGGCGTTTGAAACCCAGGTCCTAATTAAAGGTGAAACTGTTGTAACTATTTAATGATAGCTGATTTATTTTCATATTTTTTTTTAATCTCATATCGTAAATCGTTATGTGTTAACATAAATGTTCGGTTAACTTTGATCAGTTGAACAAATTAAAATTTATAGGGTTTCTTTCAGTTCAAATGTATAAAAATAAAGTATAAAGTTTAAAGTTGAACATAGACAAGGTCGTTTCATTAAATATTGTTTGACTTTTGTTATTATAGTTTTCATATATTTTTATTTTTATCTTGGCTCTTCAAAAAAAAAAAAATCTTAGTGTATTTTAAACATTAGTAAAGAAAACGTGTCAATAACTTGTATAACCATTTCTATATTGTATTCTCTGTAAGAAATATTTTTGAACACCTGTTTTGATTTATTTGTCTGGTATATTTTTAAAAATGAACGTATTTAGAAATCCCAAACATCATTTCCCATATTTCATTTTGTACATCCTTATTCACCTTTCGACTTGAACCAACTCCAAGACATTTTACCTTGTATTATCTTTACCACATTCCTTACGCTCCTTCCTATATTTCTCCTTGTACTAGCTTTACCACATTCCTTACGCTCCTTCCTATCTTTCTCCTTGTACTAGCTTTACCACATTCCTTACGCTCCTTCCTATCTTTCTCCTTGTACTAGCTTTACCACATTCCTTACGCTCCTTCCTATCTTCCTCCTTGTACTAGCTTTACCACATTCCTTACGCTCCTTCCTATCTTTCTCCTTGTACTAGCTTTACCACATTCCTTACGCTCCTTCCTATCTTTCTCCTTGTACTTCTCTTTGTCCTTAGACAATAAAGGGAATTTTTGGACATAGCTCTATTAGTAGAATGAGTAGAACTGAATCTTTTTGGACGAAGAGATATTTTGCAGATGAGTATTTTGTCCTAGTGAGGAAACAGTTAAAGATCATAATATTCTGAATTGTTGCAGCTATTGCTGTATGTACCAGTTAAACCATCATCGTGTGACCCACGCTGCCAAGTGTGAACATGAGTGGCGGCAGGTCCTAACCCTTGGCTAATGATTACACGAAAGCAACATATGTCTTCAGATTTATACTGTGTATTGACATGAGTTTTAAAACATTCTTGGGTAAATATTTATGCATGGAATTTGCTTGGATGCTCTAGACGTTTCGACGCGGAGGACGGGTGCACGTATACAACGTGTTTGACGGGAAGATTTCTGGGTAAATATTTCATTTGATTTATTCTAGATATTGACGCGTAATGATAATGAATTTTCCTGCAAACTATATGACTATATGACTATCATTCTAGTCGTTTCAAAGCTATCTAATCCGTGTATGAAAGGCTTCGAAAGTTTCCGAATAGCGGAAAGACCACGTGATTTCGCAGTAAGCTTCAAATTTCATTATCTAATATGGAAATCGTGTTGGACACCAGTATGCGCAAGCAAATACAATTTACATAAATAAAATATGAACCCCTTCAAAACAAAAAAGAGTACAGACGGACCGAGCATCAGTTTCACGCGGAAGTCGTAACGGACATCACAACATGAAACTAAGCGTGCGAAGACATGCAATTGGACACCAACAACTACTACAACATGAGCCCACTTATAAGCCGGAAGTGAATTCGAGTGCTCCGGAAGGGTAGGTAAAGTTTTAAGCTACAGTATTAATTTTAATTATATTATTAGCTAAATTCTAATTGTCATGATTAACGTTTAAATGGATGAAATATTAATATTCATCATTTTATGCGTTACATCTTTGTTCTCTCGGAATATTTTTATACTGCCCCAATTCAATTTCCCGATTGTCATTTCTTATGTGAAATTTTATATAGAGCTAATTGTCAAGGTTTTCTTCCCTCTTTTAAAACAATCTTTAAATATTATTTTCTTTCTTAGTATCCATGAACTGTTTGGAACCTTTGTCCAATTTCCATATACCGTAAATATTTAAAAGTGTATTAAAGTTAACAATCTTCATGAAATTGAAATTCATAAATATGTCTTTGGCAACAGGCTTGACAACCGGGAGAAAGGCTACGCAACAACCTAATCACATCGGTGGACTATGCAGACACAGCCGTAACACTTTATACTAAATAATAATAAAATGTCTGGAAGTTTGTATCAACTTGTGTTAAAAAGACCTTCTACCGGGAGATATAATTGAAATTGTTTGTTGAATGTACAATTAATTTTAGATAATAGTGGTTTGAGTTAGGTTTTTAATTCTCAAAATGTACCAATTAAGTTGGACATAAAAGTGCTTACTAAACAAATTTTACATGACCAGTTTATACGGAATTGTTATAGCGATATCAATAGGTGATCCAGAGGTCAGTTCTATTCATTATACAAGACTGGCTTTGCATTTGAAAAATATTTAAATAACTCGAAGAAATGTCGTAGATTGATTGATTGATTGATTTTTGGTGTTTTAACGCCACTTTCAACAATATTTCAGCTATATCATGGCGACCAGTTTTAGTGGTGGGGGAAGCCGAAGTCCCCGGAGAGAACCACCGACCATGGGCAAGCAACTGGTAAACTTGATCACTTGCGGCTGCGAGTCGAGTGCATCTTTTTTTGTAATTTACAAAGCCGGGCGCGAACTTACGCCGTATTGGTGATAGGCTTGTATGAGTTGTTAGATCCAGCGAACTAACTCATTTAGCCACCGAAATGTCGTAGAATACAAATGGGTTCCAGATTCTCTTAAGGACTAAGTATGTACCAAGTTTGATCAAAATCCATTGAAGGATGTTGATTCTAGAGTGTTCACAAGGATGTTACAGGATAAAAATTAGACCCTGTGACCTTGACCTTTGACCTTTTGACCTATGACCTTGAAAATCAATAGGATTCCAGACTCTCCCCCAATGACTAAGGATGTATAAAGTTTGGTCAAAATCCATTGAAGGATGCTGATTCTAGAGTGTTCACAAAGATGTTATGCGGTAAAATATTTGACCTGGTGAGCTTGACCTTTGACCTATGACCTTGAAAATCAATAGGGTTCCAGATTTTCTTAAGGGAATACGATACAGTAGCAAAGGCAGAAAATTACTTTGCTGAATACCGCATGTTGTTCGCGACGTCGCGGTAACGACATTGTAGGGTAATTTGGCGCCGAAATTGACGATGTCTAGGTTTGTCATGAAAAATGCACGGTTTTTGTTCTGTAGCTAAAAAACAAGCACATGTATCCCCTTACTTTTTGTTAAAATTCTAAATAAAATCATTGCGAGAATATCATGACAAAATATTAAGAAAATATCAATTGGCAATTTTTTTCTACATGTAAATTTATTCATCAAGAAACCACTAAATAATCCATATTCCACAAATAAGTAGAATTTTTTGACTACTTAATCTATTATTGGCAATGTTCATAATCTTTGAACGAAATTATCATAGGGAGCTATTGCAAAAAACCGGATGCAATTATCTTTTACCGTTTTGAAATTGTGATATTTTCTTTACCGCTATAATAATCCGCATTTTAAATTTTGTTCGAAAAATGGTCGAAATTCGATCGTAAATATCTCGAAAACTAAGTCAAGAAGGTAAATTTTTCTTTACATATTTAGAAGGAGCATGTCGAAATTGACCAAATCACGAATTTTCATGAAAAAATCATTTGGCAATCCCTACTGTATCGTATTCCCTTAAGGACTAAGTATGTACCAAGTTTGGTGAAAATCCATCGAAAGATATTGATTCTAGTGTGTTCACAAGATGCTACATGGTAAAAATTAGACCCTGTGACATTGACCTTTGACCTATGACCTTGAAAATCAATAGGATTCCAGATTCTCTTAAGGACTAAGTATTACCAAGTTTGGTCAAAATCAATTGAAGGATGTTGATTGTAGAGTGTTCACAAGGATGTTACGGACCGACGGACGGACGGACGGGCGGACGGTAGCGTTACTATATTCCTTCGCAACTTCGTTGACGAGGGGATAAAAAGCTATTACCATTGACTGATTGATCAGTATCTCTTCTAATTTAACACTTATCAATCAATAATAAATATGTTTGGACAACATCAGTCATATTTCTATAAGTATTCAACCTCTACAAAAACTAACTACCTTTTTGAATTATTTTCAACAAATATTTGGCGAAGGCTGAATGAACCAACAATACGTAAGCCGAGTACATATGTTTTTGTAACAGTGTGTTCTTTCCACCAGTGTATTCTTTCCAGAGGACAAGTTACACTGGTGTATAATTTCCAGAGGAATTATTGCACTATGTTATTTTTTCCATGCTAACCCTAACCCTAACCCTAACCCTAACTCTAACCCTAACCCTAACCCTAACCCTAACCCTAATCCTAACCCTAACCCTAACCCTAACTCTAACCCTAAATCTAACCCTAACCCTCACCCTAAGCGGAAATTCTACACGCCGGAATAAAAGTACGCTTACATTTTCACTCTGCAACCTTTCCCCCTTCCTTTCAAGAATCATTTAACAAGACGATTTACATCACTAGATATAGAACATAATGTTGTTTTCTTAGTCTTCAAGGATAAATGAAGACATCGTCCTATGAATTGTAACTGTACCGTTGTACAGTTTACCTACATTGTATGTATTTAAAATACGTGTTCATTGAAGTATATTACTTCAATTTGGATTTTCCTGTCATTAAGTATTCAGTGGATATAAACAGTTATGAAAAACCTAATTTTTTCTATAGAATTACAGGTACTTATGGAATAAATTAACATACTCCTAAATATGTTTTCAATTTTCTTTTCGATGAAGAAATATTTTATTATTTGTTTAGAATTGAGTTGTATACATCCTACATGACCAAAATGCGGTGTAAATGTCATTAGTTATGTAATTTAAGCCGACTGTAAAATATCTGCTGATCAAAATGCGTTGTCTAATTCTGTATGTTTGGAATGAAAACGTTCAGGTTCATCTTATTAAGTACCTGAATACTCTGGACTATGTATTGTAGATATGCACTTCGTCCAAAACTGAGCGACATATGAAACACTTCTTTCAACAACCATAGCATCTCACCAAGCACAACAACATGAGCCACTCATCTCCCCAAGCACAACAACATGAGCCACTCAACTCCCCAAGCACAACCACATGAGCCACTCATCTCACCAAGCACAACAACATGAGCCACTCATCTCCCCAAACACAACAACATGAGCCACTCATCTCCCCAAACACAACAACATGAGCCACTCATCTCCCCAAGCACAACAACATGAGCCACTCATCTCCCCAAACACAACAATATGAGCCACTCATCTCCCCAAGCACAACATGAGCCACTCATCTCCCCAAACACAAAAACATGAGCCACTCATCTCACTAAACACAACAACATGAGCCACCCATCTTCCCAAACACAACATGAGCCACTCATCACCCCAAGCACAACAACATGAGCCACTCATCTCCCCAAGCACAACAACATGATCCACTCATCTCACCAAGCACAACAACATAAGCCACTCATCTCCCCAAATACAACAACATGAGCCACTCATCTCCCCAAACACAACAACATGAGCCACTCATCTTCCTAAACACAACATGAGCCACTCATCTCCCCAAGCACAACAACATGAGCCACTCATCTCACCAAGCACAACAACATGAGCCACTCATCTCCCCAAGCACAACAATATGAGCCACTTATTTTCCCAAGCACAACATGAGCCACTCATCTCCCCAAACACAACAACATGAGCCACTCATCTCACCAGGCACAACAATATGAGCCACTCATCTCCCCAAGCACAACAACAGAGTCACTCATCTCCCCAAGCACAACAACATGAGCTACTCGTCTCCCCAAACACAACATGAGCCACTCATCTCCGCAAGCACAACAACATGAGCCACTCATTTCCCCAAGCACAACAACATGAGCCACTCATCTCCCCAAACACAACAACATGAGCCAGTCATCTCCCCAAGCACAACATGAGCCACTCATATCACCAAAAACATGAACCATTCCTCTCAATAACAATAGCATCTATCTAAAACAATAACACGAGTTGCTCCTCTCAACAACCATAAGATCTCACCAAGCACAATAACATGAACCACTTCTCTCAACAACCATAGCATCTCACCAAGCACAACATGAATCGCTCCTCTCAACAACCATCACATCTCACCAAGCACAACATGAACCACTCCTCTCAACAACCATAACATCTCACCAAACACAACATGAACCACTCCTCTCAACAACCATAACATCTCACCAAGCACAACATGAACCACTCCTCTCAACAACCATAACATCTCACCAAGCACAACATGAACCACTCCTCTCAACAACCATAACATCTCACCAAGCACAACATGAATCGCTCCTCTCAAAAATTATAATATCTCATCAACCACAACAACATGAACCACTCCTCTCAACAACCATACCATCTCACCAAGCACAACATGAATCGCTCCTCTCAACAATTATAGCATTTCACCAAGCACAACATGAATCGCTCCTCTCAACAACCATAACATCTCACCAAGCACAACATGAACCACTCCTCTCAACAACCATACCATCTCACCAAGCACAACATGAATCGCTCCTCTCAACAATTATAGCATTTCACCAAGCACAACATGAATCGCTCCTCTCAACAATTATATTATCTCACCAAGCACAAAAAATATGAACCACTCCTCTCAACAACCATAACATCTCACCAACCACAACAACATGAACCACTCCTCTCAACAACCATACCATCTCACCAAGCACAACAACATGAACAACTTCTCTCAACAACCATAACATCTCTTCAAGCACAACAACATGAACAACTTCTCTGAACAACCATAACGTCTCACCAAGCACAACTATATGAACCGCTCCTTTCAACAACCATAGCATCTCATCAACCAAACAACACGAACCACTCCTCTCAACAACTATAATATCTCACCAAGCACAACAACATGAACAACTTCTCTCAACAACCATAACATCTCACCAAGCACAACATGAACCGCTCCTCTCAACAGCCATAGAATTTCACAAAGCACAACATGACCCACTGACCTCACCAAACACAACAACATGAGCCAATATTTTCAACAACCACAACATCTCACCAACCACAACAGCATGAGCCATTCATTTCACCATCCAAGACAACATAAACCAACCCTCTCTACTACCACTCAATTCACTATGACCACAACAACATACACCACTCTGCTTGTCATCAAAACCACGGGTAATTGCGATCGTTTTACGACCGTGAGCTAGCGATGATGTCCTGTCATAAACCACAACACGAACACTCCTCTCACCAACCATAATATGAACAATCCTTAATTAACAATAATATGAACACTCCTTTCACCAACAACAATATGGACCTCACGTCTCACCTATCACAACAACATGAACCAATCGTCTATCATACTTGAAATATTACAAAAAAGTTGTTCGACCGTATTATAGTTGTATTTACATAAGTTATTCTTAGCACAACAGGTTTTAAGTTCGATTCCCGTCCGTTTCAACGTGTGTTCGATTGGCACCATATAACAGCAATATTGTTAAAAGTCACATTAAACACAATTAATTTGCCAGTCTACCCAGAAACAGGTTCGTGTCCTCGCCACCTCGCCACGAGTGTGGTAGATCGTGGGTTAGAGACCTGGTTGGGTCAAACCACGGACTATACAATTATGTGATGCTCCTCCGCTAAGCACAAAGCAAATATATGTTAGCTCGTAATCAGGATAATGTATTCGAGTGGAGCGACATGTCTACCCGCGAACTGTTACTTTAATGGGATAGCACTATAAAAACCCAACTAGGAGCGTTGGTCTAGTAAAAAGAGGACATCAACATCATCTCGTCTAAATGTAACTTGTTTTCCTATGACATAGCTGAAAATTGCTCAATTGATGTTCAACAACAATCACTCACCCGATA
>MJUT01002981.1:63581-161415 GCA_002080005.1 Gigantidas platifrons
CGAAGTTAATTTAGTGCACAGGTCAGGGATGGATAAATGTAACGTAGCCTTACAAGAAAGTCGTTCAATGTGTCTATATTATAATCAGTAATGTATGTCACCACGAACTTGGAATTACCTACGTATTTACCGCTGGTGGGAATTACGATTTTTCCCAGTAATAATTCATTCGCAACACCGACTTTTGGTGAATTGGCTATTTTTTTTTTTATTTATTTTGTCAAGATCTTCTTTTTAACCATTTAACGATTTCTATATTTGATAAGGAGGATGACCAAACATATTGTCATGGACCCTTTTGAAGTAAGTAAATATGTTTAAGAAAAATATATGTAATTCATCGATATTTGTTTCATTATCAGATGCTAAAAATCTTGAAATCCTTGGCTATTTAATTTCCAGTTTTGAGCCAACATTTTTTTTTTCTAAAAGAGTATTGATTTTTTCTACATATCTTATTTTCATATCTAAAATTTTTCATTTTCAATTTTCATTCCTTATGTTATTGATATAAAATATATGTTCTGTTTGATTGATTTAGGGTGTTTAACGCCACTTTCAACAATATTTCAGTTATATCGTGGCGGTATTTTCTGCTTATTATCAAAATATGCATCTAATATATCTCCGTCTATTCCATCTGATCATCATCGATCTTTGTGAAAAAAAATAATCATGGTCAATACCAGTCCTCTTGGTTTGATAATTATGTAAAGAGCATCTTAGATAATTGTGGTTTCAGTAATATCTGGGAAAGCCAGGGAAATTTTAATTGTACATGGTTAAATATTACACTAAAGCAAAAATTATTCGACCAGTTTCAACAAGAATGGCGATCAAATATGGAAAACTCTTCAAAAGGGTTATGTTATAAATTATTTAAAGAAAATTTTATATTTGAACCATATTTAGATATTTTAACATATAAAAACAGAATAACATTTTGTAAATTTAGAACTGGTAATCATCGATTTCCTATCGAAACAGGAAGATGGAATGGTATTGATCATAGGAATAGGCTGTGTAATATATGCACGGATGCAGAGATAGGTGACGAATTTTACTACATTCTTCAATGTAAATCTTTGGCAAACGAAAGAAAATTATACCCGAGTCAATATTTTTCACGCGGAATCAATACTTTGAAATTTGGTCAATTATTCCAAATTAAAAATAAAACAAAACTAANGAAGCTGTGCAAATTCATTCGTGTCCTACAATATCATGCTAGTCCTCCTGGTTAGCCACATATCTCTGTGATCCAAATGATGTTATTTCATTTGTGTTATTATTATTTAATTTTGTAGACCATCTTGTCTTGTCATGTGTATTTATTATCTATTTATGTTAAATTGGCAAATTCTCTGTACCACTGTTTAATCTATGGTTTTATGAGAAATAAAGAATCTTGAATCTTGAACGATTTCTGAATGAATGAATGAATTTTATTCTCATAAACCAAATACATATAGTTACAGAGAAGTAAATAATAATATACAATATATTAAGTTTTGTACATGTGTGGAAAAAATTACAATTCCATTAACCAGGAGGTGGGACTTTCATACTAACAATCTTTATAAATTTACATAGTTTTTCTAATACAATAACATTACATGAAGAAATAACTCATTCTAGTATGCATGCTAAAGGAAATAATTATCCCCAACAATAAAACTAATTTAACTCTTGGTGACAGAACACTTAAAATTTTAACAATCATCTATTTGATTTTTGTTGATATGTAATTAATATTCCACAACCCTGTTTAATTTATCGCTGTTGTGTTTATGACAAAATACTATAAATAAATAATTAAAACCCATAAAACTTTCTATGGCGATCTCGGGAAGATTTAACAAATATATTATAGATTGGGTTGACCATTCATCCGTGACCAGATATAAGTTGTAATATATATTATTTTCACAGTTGGTTTAACTTCAAACTTTAAGAGAGGTTTTACCTTAATCTCTTTCTTGTTATTTATTTTATGTTGTATAACTGATTAAAAAATCGTGTTTAAAAGTAGTATAATGACCGTTAATTGTACTACATTTTTGGACGTAAGATTTTATCTGGAGTACTAGTTCAACTTACATACGATTGGAATTTAGAATAACGACAAATTTATCCTTGGGAAATAAAACCACTAAAAGTAAGTAAGTTACTATTTACAAAATTATATATGGTTTTACGGTACAACATTATGTGATAAAATTTGTCAGTGATTTGTGACAGGTCAGTGGTTTTCTCTGGGTACTCCGCTTTCCTCCACCAATCAAACTGACCACCACGATATAACCGAAGTATTGTTGAAAGTGGCATTAAATACCATAACCCTAACCCTATATGGTTTTATGTTTTTTTATATAATTTTCTTACAAACTAGAATCAGTTGAACGTCTTCGTTGTAAAAAAAAATGGCTGGCTTGATATATGGTGCTTAACACCACTTTCAACAATATTTCAGTTATATCATGGCTGTCAGTTATATTGGTGTAGGAAACCGGAGTACCAGAAGAAAACCACCAACCCGTCTCAAGTTACTGATAAACTTTATCACATAATGTTGTATCGTTGTACAAAGTGTACTTTATATTTGTTTTATAAGAATAAACTTAAAAGATTTAAAATGTATCAAATTTCACAGTATATTCATTATTGAAAAACGTATTCAAACTTGTCACTTATTTTTCAATTTACAATTAAATGTAAATTTACAAATAAATTGAAGTTTATCCTTGACGCTGTCGCTGTTTTAACGATCAAACCATCTATCATTTTGATATAAAATGATTTTTTATTTCAGTTTAAAGTCTGTGAATTGTCTTTAAAATATATAGAAAGTCACACTGCTTGTACGTAATAGACAAGTTACAACAGCTCCTATATAATGAGAGGGTCGTCTTGGTCGTGATCGTATGGTAGTTTGATTTACAACTACCTGTGCTATCAGTGCCTGTCACCACTAACGTTGTGAGATCGAACCCAGTTCATGGCGAGGTGTACCCGATACAATATTATGCGATATAGTTTGTCAGTGACTTGCGACAGGTCTGTGGTTTTCTCCGGGTATTCCGGTTTCCTTCACCAATAAAACTGACAGCCATGATATAAGTGAAATATTGTTGAAAGTGGCGTTAAACACCATAAACCAAACCTATATAACTTGTTCGGAGTGATCGTTGTGACTCGTCGCAAGGCGTAATTTTCCAGACCCTATTGATGACATAAGCTTATTTTATTGTTGACTATATAATATTTGGATGGAACACAAGTTACAAAAGTCCTCTCAAGATATTTACATACACTTATATAGTCCATGCACCAGCAAGTAATAAAGTATTTCTACCAGTTTATATAAAAAACAATGAGAACAAAAAAAAGGAACCTATCCAATATATATAATCCTCTTTTCCCGTCCGTGTGACAGTATACATTTCCATTCATATTCACATCCCAGTGGCTCCTTTTTACTTACATTATATATATGTTTTGTTGTTAGTAAATTGTCCTCCACCAATAAAGCTGACCGTCTTGATATAACTGAAATATTGTTGAAAGTGGCGTCCATTACCATAACCCTAACCCTTAGCACTTTGTCGAAATAATGCTCTTATGACATAATTATACATATTAGGTTGAGATTGCTGACTTGTACTGGTACTTGTACTGGTACCTACACGTACACGTATAAACTTGCAAAGATTTCACTTAAGATAATGTATTGTCGTCCAACGTCATGAACGTACTAGAACGTGTAACATACACGTACATGATGGACGTGACAAGAACGTGTTTGAGAACTTCTCCTGACATGTTTATGTATAAAAATACGAGCTCACAATTGGATGTCTAGTATATCGATGGCTACTGGTCTTCGGAGCAATAGAAAATGATGACGATTTGCTAGGGTCCTACAAAAAATACTAAATAAATTCATCGACTATATACAGAAACCGCTTTATTACGTTCGGAATTCGCATCAAATAACTTTATGTCCGGTTATTGGACATTAAATAAGCATTGTCATAACTATGAAAATCAATACACCAGAAACAAAGCATTTTTGATCAATCCTAAAAACTCTAAATTTTCAAACTTAAGTGAGTTATATTTCAAATTAAAATTCTATAAAAATTTAGTGAAAATCAATGAAAGAATAAATTTGTTAGAGCGCATACAAGCAACAATTCTCAAAATTAAGAGTTTTGCATTAAAAAAAAAAGAAACAAAGATTTCACCCCCAGAATGTATTCCGACATCAACCATTGTGGAACTTTACTATGTTTTTCTTAAAATCAAAGATTTTGTTTAAATTTGGTGAGAGTCTGTCAAATGATATTACCAAAGAATTACTGCTTAAATCGAGATAAACTTGACTAAAAAGTATTCATTTGAGTGCTAAAAGGTTCTTAAAAAAACCTAAATATTCGAATGAAACTTAATTTTCATAACTGTGAAAATTGGTTATAGATCTATATCTCAGATAAATGTCATTTAAAAATCGAAAAAATGTAAATATGAGAAGCCGAATTTATTAGAAACCATTTTAAATATTGTATTAAAAGTTGACTCTTTAAACATATAGTGTATGCAGTATAGGAAATCAATATCATTTGTAATATATTATCGTCAATAAAACGTATAATTAACTGTAAATGAATATCTTGTTTACTTAATATATTTCATACGACGTTTTGGGTATTGCTTTATGTACAAGTTATATTTAGAATATAATTGCAGTGTCAAGATTGTAAATTTCAACATGATATATACCGGTAAGAAAATTTCATCTAACCGCGGAAATCGTATAACTTAGAATATATAAATATATTGCAATTTTTAAATCAATTTCTAAACAAAATTATCCCTAGAAGACTCATTTATTGAAGACAAAAACCGCATCGGCGGTGTAATGGTTAACCGTGCTCGAATCCAGTTCGGTAGATCGTAGTTTCGAGTCCCGGTCGGGTCATACCAAAAACTATGAAATTGGTATTTTTTGCTTCTCCACTTAGCACGCAGCATTAGGGAATACGAGTAAATACTGTGTTAGGCTCAGAATCAGAATAATGTGTCCGAGTGAAGCAATATGTCTACTCGCGGACTGGTCTTTCAGTGAGATAATACTATATAGAAATCCATATAAGGGTATTGGTCAAGTACACAGCGGACATCACAATCATCTCGTCGAAATGTAATTTGTTCTCATCACGATATAGATGAAAAAATATTTACTTGGCGTTAAACAACACTCACTCACTCACTCACTCACTCACTCACTCCACTCACTCACTCACTCACTCACTCACTCACCGACTGACTCATTTATTAAAAGAATATTTTAAAGACTGTTGAAGTATGTTTATAGTACTAAACCTAGATTTGACAGTATGTTTAAATGACTTCTTGAACATAACAAACGATTGCTTGGTTATCACTAATAAACGGGATTAGAAAAGGCCAATTGTTCTTAGATTTAAACACATTACAACTGTAACGAAATAATCAGATCATTTAAAGTTATGTAAAATAATAAAAGTTATAAATAAAGTTGCATGTGCTCTGGTCTAATCGCTGTGTTCATTTCTGTTTCAATGTAATTATATGAAATACACGTGTATTTGTAAACAGCTTTGTAATTCTCTACACCCATGTATTACAATTCAGAAACTTTTTTTGTACACCGCTGTGCTTTTCTATAACTCGAGAATAAATCAATTGAATGAGAGGGAAAATATCTGTCCAGACAAAAGACTCCAAATAGTTAAGTTGGTATAATAATATTTGATTATTTTATGGGGGCCAATATCACATTTGGATGCTCATAGCTTAGCCGTTCGGAACAGACAGAATGTGACAATTATAATACAATCATATATAAGCATATCTTTACGACCCCACTTATAGATGATTAATCTAAACTATTTATTTATATAATATACATGTAATTCTTGATCAAGTAAGTTTAATCTTAATATGAAAGATGACATAAGCCGATTTCAGCGATTTTGCTTTGGCCCTATTTTTTTTCCGCTCCCAACCACTTCTTTCCTTCGATTTTGAGCATACCCGATTAAGGTTATTCCAGAAACGCGTCGTGCATACTAAATTAGATATCTACGTTTTTGCTACCAATCCAGATTCTTATAATTACGATGAATAACTCTAGTTGAACGAGACTAACTAAAATATCTAAAATAAATAATTTTGAAATGAGCTTTATTTGAATGTTTCCGATGGATTTCTTGAGAACGACTGAAGACATCAGAAACACATTTGTTTGTATGTGTGTACTTGTCCAATCTCCAAAGACTATATTACTTCCTCTCTGCCAAACCGAAAGGAAAGTTTTCCCTCATACTGGACATTCGTGTAAAATTCTGACGAAGGAATAATATAGGCTCCGTTTCGTAGATTGGTACTCGTCATAGATTTAACAGACGTAATATTCGTTTGATGTTAATCTACAGTTAATTAACTGTTATCAATCACAACTTTGCAAAATTTATATAAAATTCATTATGTTTTTCCAAAATGTTTGTGGGGTTGATATGGTGCTCAGATCAAACCAAAGACTATACAATTGATATGTTTTGTTTCTCCGCTAAGCACGCAACATTTAGGAGTAAGAGCAAAGACTGGGTGGGTAGGAATCAGAATAATGTGTCTGTAGAATGGAGCAACATGTCTACACGCGGACTGTTGTTTCAGAGACCTAGCATATAGAAATCCATCTAAGCAAGTTGATTTGGTACAAATAGAAATCATTATTATCTCATTGAAATGTAGCTTGTTCTCGCCATGATTTAGGTATAGGCGGCCATAGCCGATTTTGGCTATCCTGTTTACGCCATATGGTTTCTTGATCCCAAAGACTTTTAATTCATTTGGTTTTGAGCGCCACCTGATGATGGTTATTCCAGAAACGTACCTGATGATGGTTATTCTAGAAACGTACCTGATGATGGTTATTCTAGAAACGTACCTGATGATGGTTATTCCAGAAAAGGGTCGTGTATAGATATATACTTTTTTTTATAGCAGAGATATCGCTCACGAATTCATTTTTCCTATATTTATATCTTAACAAATGGATCCCATTAAATAGTATATGTCGTATATTTCTGGGTCTAATATTGTGTAAATATGATTCTAAAAATGAATTCTTTGTGGAAGGAAATTAAAGTTAACTAGAGAAAACAATGTGGGAAAATATTGATATATTTTCATAAGGAATTATTTCACTTCACAGAAAATATTAAGTAACCATACACATGCTTGGTTTGACGACTTATAATTGTTGTATACTTGATGAATTTTACTACACATCTATAAAAGTCACTTGTAATAAAATAGGTACAACAACAAAATCGAATCAAATAATTCAAAGAAAATTTGATACGTTTAAACTATTGGACATAATTGGAATTGTATGAACGTCCATCTTCCCATTTAAAAGTAAAAGGTTCACGGTCCAATAAATTTATATTGAATTTTTAAATTCTTTACATTTATTTCATTTGAATACAAATTGTGTAGAGACAATTATTGGATAAACTTATATTGTCATAACGACTTAAGTTTAATCTTTTCCTTTACGTGTATTTTAATTTTATTCAAGAGACTCTTCATAACACCTTCTTGGGAGTTGACATATTTTTTTGTATCATGTTGAATGTTTTAAGGAATGTATCTATGATTTCAGATTTACGGTGAGGTTATTTATTGACACAAACATACACACATAGAACTATTTTTAAACTGACATATATTGATAATTAAACAGGAAAATGTGATATCATTCAAAGTTTAAAAAATAATGTTTGTTGTTAATGGCAACCGTAACCGATAAAACAAGTTTTAATATATTTGTTGATGTTATGTAAAATACTTCTCTTTGTAGTGTTAAATATTACTAATGGATATACATTCACGTATAGAAATGAGATTTATAAAGATTGTTTTTCTTAAAAAATAGAATTTTAACATTAACTGTTATAGAGATACGTTAATCAGAATCAATACAACTATTATATAATTACAGTGTAACCAATTTAGTTTTTAATTCATGTGATTGTTTGTTGTCGCCAACTCAGTAATTTGTTCAGTTATATCATGGCAAAAACAAGTTATATATCAAAAAGATGATGTTGATGTACCCTTTTTACTAGACCAACACGATTAGTTGAATATGTATAGTGCTAGTTCACTGGTAGTTGGATTTACAACTACATATGTAATCATTGCCTATCATCACTAACGTTCGGAGTTGGAATCCCGCTCAGGCGAGGTGTACTGCATACAATATTATGTGATAAAGTTTGCCAGTGACTTGCGGAAGGTCGGTGGTTTTCTCAACGTACGCTGGTTTCCTCCACCAATCACACTGACCGCCACGATATAAATGAAATATTGTTGAAAGTGGCGTTAAACACCATAACCATAACCCTCCTTGAAACAACAGTTCGACGGCAGACATGTCTTTCCACTTGGACACTTTGGACATATTATCGAGATTTCTGTCAAAGAGTTTTTGCTCTTACAGTTTAATGCCGCGTGATGATCGGAGATGCAGTAATTACCAGTTTAATAGTCTTTAATTTAATCCGACATGAGCTCTAACCCACACTATATCACACCCGAGACGAACAATCCAACAATTACACCACCGGTGCGGTTTTTGAGCTTAATAGACACAATTTAGAAATAAAATGTGCAAACACACAAAATTAACGATAGTTGATAAATATATATTTTGTTTACAATTCCGAGAATCGAAAGCATTGAGTACTGATGATACTAAGAATCAGAGAGTAAGTGGTTTTCAAGAATTTAAACAGTATACTGGTCGACGATATAAACTGCAACGACCTCTTAGAAGCTTTACAATAATTTGAAAACATTTAAACAAAAATACATTTTTGACAAGGAGGCATATTATGTAAATTGATATATAGGGTGTGTAATATCTCGGATAATTAAAACATTCCTACATTGTACGCTTCAGATATTCGTACTTTGCGCCGCAGTTTAAATCTAGTAGATCACATTTCTCAAATAATTATTTTTACCGGGGAAGCATAACAATCTAATTTAATTGGATTTAGTTTTTTTTTTATGTAAAAGACAACATTGATTCATGTACTTCACTTTGAGTGAACATAAATGGAGAACATTGATTAAACATTGTAATCTAATTATTAATGTTTTTAGTTTGCAGATACCAGATAATTGACTACTGACGATCGAAATCGAAGAAAACCATAACACATGTCTGAATCACATGTACCGTCACATGACAGCACACAGAATCCCGACAATTCAGCTTCAGACAGAACGCAATCGAACACAGACAACGAGAACAATTATACAAAGCAAGACGAGGTGTCGTCCACGGAAGAAGCTAATATAAAGAATGATAGAGAAAATTTTCCGGTTAATGATCAGGATGAAATCTTAACTAAGTCTAAAGATCCCCAAACGTATGACGAACAATCCGAAAATAAATCAACAGGAAGGAAGTCTGCACGTGATAACAAAAGTATAAAAGACTCTGAAGCCGAAACAACATCCGGGCATCATTCAGAAAGTAAGACGACACATAGAAAACCCGTCAGTGAATCTAAACATCTAAGATATTCAGACGCAGAAGAAGCGTCAGATAATTCTGAAAATAAAACATCTGACAGGAACGCTGATTTAAAAAGTAAAAATAACAGTGAAAGATATACTGAAAGTGATAGAAGAGGTGAATATTATCCTGACAGCCAATCAACAGCCAGAACATATACTGATAGTGAAACAACAGGTGGACAATCGTCAATCGTCAATAAGACAAAAGGTCAAAGAAAAAAGAAAACAACGAAACCGAAAGATAGTGTTTCATCTCCGAGATCTACAAAATCTAATAAAAGTATTCTGAAAACCGAAGATTCTAAAAAGTCACGTGAGCCATTTGGATTCATGGCTTCTTTGGTAAATGAAAATACGATATACCGCCAGCCAACTAGATCAAGTAATGAAAGCACTGTTGTGGCGTTACCCGCATTGAATTCGCAAACAGAAATTAACAAAGTGTACGTAGATGATACGGAGAAAATGGCAAATAAATATCCAAAACGAGACAAAGATTTCAAATTAGAATTCGTGTATGATCTTCGGCCAAAATATCCTTCTTGGTATGCCCCCGAGAAAAAAATGAGCCGTCGTGAAAAGAAAGCTTTCAGCAATATAAATGACGTATATGCTGATTACAGAAAACTTGATGAACGTGAGCAAACGAATTCCAAAAAAATGGAAGAACGCATAAAACAAATTGAAAGAATAAAGAAAGAGGAACTAAAGGAAAGGAGAGGTAAAAAGTTAGAAGCGGCTTTAGAACAATACGACCAACTAAAAGAAGTGAGAGAAAAGTTTGAAATTCTCTGTTGGTATCGTAATCAGACGCAATACATCACACCACGTGTTCTAGAGCACGAGAAGCTGAGTAGACATGTGTATGGACTACCAGAATCATTAGAAGAACGTCAAAAAATGATCAAAAACTTAAGGCGAAAAAACAAAAAACGACCAAGACCTTCAAATAAATATAGAGTAAAAAGTCAGTAACTTTACGTAGATGAGAACAGCATAGACTATGTCAGTACCCAAATGACAACAACTTGGAAAGTTAATGTTAGCTAAGAAATACACAGAAGGATTTTTGTTATTGCTAAAACATATCTAATGTAGGTTATGTGTATGTACGTCTGTGATATTTTTAATAATTGTTGATAACATTGGACTTTAAGCAGGTACATGTATGTGATATGGTTGTGACTTATAAAGGTAACATTTCAAATGGACATTTAAATATAAACCAATATACAATATACAAGTAGCACTTAATAAATTCATAATTATCAATATTTTAGTTCTATAATGAATATTATATATTATATTTACAATGTACGCATCATTTCATAAAGACGAGAAATAATTTGGGCCCATAAAGCCTGTTTAACTCCGCCACTTTTTATTGAAGTACTTGTACCAAGACAGGAGAGTGAGCGGTCATGTATATGTGTGGTTTTTGTTGGTTTTTGTTTGTTGTTATTACATAGCAGGAATGTCCAGCTTTATATACATCGGACATTATCATACAATTTACATACTGCACAATTTTTGTTAGTGTTTTGAAGGATAAAATTTGCTGGCAAAGTACAATTTAACTTTGACCAAACTCTGATTTGCCATTCATAATTGACATTTAGTATCCAATGTCTAAGTTGTCATTTCTGTTCTAGTATATTGTCTTTTGCAGTTGAAATGGATAACTGTGTGAATTTTTTTTTATTGTTTGTTTATATTAGCTTGACGGCTGCAAAAATTAGTTATTTATATGTGTTGAGGAGTTTTCGGATATCAAATAACATTTAGTCGCCCAATCAAATGGCTGATTACCAAATCGTGAGAGTAAAACACACGCTAGAAAAAATAGTCTGATTTGATGACTATAATTTACCTTATCCATGTGCTTTTACAGAATGGACGTTCCGTGTCTATAAGAAATGCATTACCCGCATTGAACAGAATATAAGTAGCACTTCGAAGCGAGGCAACATTTTTTTCGATTTAAACAAATAATTCAACAAAATATAACAGGCGTTAATATCAGCGATGATTGATTGATAACAATTTTCAGATTTAAATGCCTTAACAGGAAAAATGTTGTTCTTAACTTTCTGACATCTTTAAATAACCACGGACGCATATTAGTCCTTGCAGTAACGCTTCACCCGATTGGTCAGCTCAGCGAAAAGTTTGAATATGCCAAAGGGGGCAATCAAAACCCGTAATTCCAAAGACAGACAATACAATTACAGACAGAAGGAGAGACAGACAAACAATTATCCACAAAGTACTACACATAAAACCAAAGATTGAGTAACATGAATCCCACAAAGAACTGGACGTTAACCCAAGTGCTCCGGATTGGCAATTCCTGCTCCACAAGTGACGCTAGTTGTATTAGATTTGTTAAGAATCCTGTTATAAGTCGTGAAAGAGAAAAGGAGAACGGGATTATAACTACGACAAACGAAATATATATGTGATTATTGGTGACACATTTATCCAATGCATGGCACAACCCCTCCAAAGGGTCGTTCGCTAGTTGTTCAATGCAGATCAAATACACACGACCGTCCTTGTAGGCGTATGTAGACGATTGGTTCGAATTCCACGCCTACGCACATGAAAGACAGTATGAAGGCCCAGCAATTAATGGTGGTATCATTGATTGCTACAAGAAGAGATTATGTCTAGGATCGACAGAGGACACCTTTGTGGAGGACTTGTTCCACGCAGTGGTTTAAATTAATGTTAGAGAATACCGAAAGGGCCATCAAAAATGGATAATCCAAAGAAACTGGCAACATAGGATACACATAAGATTAACCAAAACAAAAACATGGGGTACACAAGACGACGATTAACCAAACCAAAAACACAGCACAATATGCGTAGGATACCACTATGCGTAAACAAACACAAATAACGTAAATAAGGCATGCCCTATGTCCTGTTTCTGTTTTCTAAGGGAAAGAGAAAAAGGAGTATGGCATTTCATTTTGTTTTCAAGTTGTATAAACTTGATATTTAGTCATATATTAACCCAAACTGTAAGGAGCATTGGTTATTATTGTCTAACAATTCTGTATGAAATATAGTTATATATGATTAATAAAACACTATCTGGTAGCTTTAAAGATAATTTGATCAAAGCATACTGTTATATCATTAATGTTGCTAAACTGCGCAGTATTTTAACAACGCATCAAATAGTTTAGATTGGCAGCTGATAAGAAAAGTAATGGTATTTTCAGATAACGATGATTGACAGCTTACGTAGACTCATCCATGCTGTCACCCCTTTAAATGAAGAATGTTCATACCCAAATTAGGAGTATATAAGGAGTGAGAAAATTGTATTTAGTTGGTCATTCTTAATCGGGAAAATGACGAGCAAGTTTGTAGAAAAGGACAATGGTAAGCACAGAATCTAACCGGCAATTGAAAGCTACCGGGTTGTCCTGATGTTGTAGTTTCCCCATGGAATGTTGATGTTTGACTATTTTATAGGTTGTGCTATTTATATTCAGCATTTGCAAACCATAATATTTTTTCTCACAAGATTCTTTTGCTTTGTCTTTTTGTGGATTATTGTACAGTTTTCTTATTTGTGTTTGAATGCCGGTTTGTTTGTTTTCCAGATCTGATGATAAAGTTTGGAATTCAAGTTTTAAGAGTTAAGTTCTCAGAGTTGATTTAAAGGCACCGCTTGTTATTGTTTTAATTGCTCGGAAAAGTTTGTTTTTGACCTTCAAGAGTTTGGTCTTTACTTATATAACTTCTGAAAGTTCATAAAAATTGATAAGCAGTAAATAAAGTATCCCGCCAGGTACATTATATTTATATTTATTATAATTTTCCTTTTTAAACCTTTTTAGTGATATTTTTATGTAAATCTGTGATCTAGCAGAAATAATTGTTTTGCTGTATTCATATTTTAATGATGATGCCTTTCCTCTACCAAGTGTCTGGTCTTTATTCTAAAAATAACTATAAGTTTGAAGTTCTCCAATTGTATGTTGTAGGGGAGATAATCTTAGTTGTGTAGCAACATTTACTAAATAAGTAGTAACTTGAGTTATCTTTCCTCTGTATGATTATATATGGTTTAATGGTTTCTATAATTGGCAATATTATCATTTTGAGCTTTCGATGTTTCTCTTGATCCTTGATGAAATCTTGCAAGACATTCAGCTGTAATTATCCTACAATAGATCGGCTGTGCTCGTGCAGATGATGTAGGAACATTGTGACACACTAAGGTATAATTTATTGCAAGCAAACTGGTTAAGGTTTCAAACTGGTTTGCTAAGCTTTTCATTTATTTACGAAAACCGGTTTAAAACTGGTTGAAACCCAAACTGGTTTTCATGTTTATCGAGTCCAAACCAAACCCAGTTCCATAACTTTAGCAAACCGCATGAGAGGCGGTTTTACATTTTGGTTTTGAAAAATGGCGGCAGCGGAGGAAAAGAAGAACAAGCTTCGACTTCATGTTGATGATTCACAAATGGAATGGGTATGTGAACAACATCAGAAAGGTAAATATCTTTATACAAATGCCTGTTGTAGTCAAGTTATCGGTTTACAGAGGGCTTTTTCCCTACGTTTAGTCATGGAAGTCAACAAAAAGTTGTATCGAAATGTTCTGTGAACAAAATGTTGAAGAATATGACATAGCCATGCATCAGAACTTCCATCCTCACTTTGCGTTAAACTATCTATCAATATTAGATCTATAAGATAATTTAGATCTGGAGTGTCAGCCATCTTTAGAAACCACAAATTCACTGAAATGTGTTAAACCATGGTTTAGTTAGAAACTGGTTTGCATGAAACTTAAAACTGGTTTGCTAAACTGTAAACCCTAACCGAAACAAGTTTGATTGCAATAAATTCGACCAAAGATATTTGTGTAAACCCTTTAAACCGGGAGCGTGGGTATAAATAGCTGTGGGCGGAGCAAACATTCAGTTTCTTCATTATTTTGGCCACGGTCAGATCGAGGGGGAAAAACCAATGATACACAGTTTCATAGTTACTTTTGGTGCAAAATATTTGACAGGCATGGTCACTAGTATTCCTCCCTACGAAACTTTTAGTCTTATTAAAAATAATATTCTTCATCAGTCTAAAACATACAAAAATCACTTCAAATTTCTGAGGTAGACTATGTGACCTTGGTCACGTTGGTCATATGGCATAGTTTCATAAATATGCTGTTCATATCAACGGGGATTTTTGCTAATAAGCTCCGCCCACAAATTTTGGCGGTAGGCACTACCGAAAATTCCCCTTTAAAGTAGTTAACTACACACAGAGATGGCGAATCAAAGGGCTTCGCCTGTCTGTCATTCTGTCCTTCGCTCTGTCGCTCAGATTGTCTTTCAGACCTTTTGCTTACTATAATTAAATTCAATCTTTGGTAAATATCCTATAATATAAAGATGATGGGTGTCTTATAAGAGGCAGACACTATTTACCCTTCGCGGGCACCTGCTTTTACCCCGGATTTTTGGTGAGGTCCGTTTTGTTCCTCTTTTTAGTTTTCTGTGTTGTGTGTGTTTTGTTTTGATTGTCTTCGTCCTGTGTTGTGCACACATTGTTGCCAGTGTTTCTTGATTGTCCATTCTTCCTTCGGTTTTCTCTGACATTTACTTAGATATATTATTCATCGGAAAACCTAGCAACCGTACATTTATAGAATTTCCTTTAAATATTTAGTCTCATTGCATTCCCATACATCTCTAAAACAGTTTAATTATTTATTATTTTCTATATAAGTGCTATTACTAATGGCTATAGTCTAAAAGTCGTTAATACGTTGATTGACTTTGCAATTTCTTTTAAAAAGCTGGTAGTTTTATTCTTTCAATTAATTCTTGAAATGTGATATGAGACGTTAACATTGATTGATTGATTGATTGATTGATTGATTGATTGATTGATTGATTGATTGATTGATGCTTAACGTCCAGCGAGCAATTTTTCAGCTATATTCAGGACGAGAAAAAAAATAAACTCCACGGGACTCAAAAAAAGGAAAGGTGATGGGTAGGGACGGAGGATTTAGCCAGTGCAACAGGTCTATGGACCACTCATCATAAACATAATGCTCATAATGAGCTGTTACACTGGGTTCTTTAACGTGCGAAGAGGGTGGCAATCTCTCAACATGGGACCTCGGTTTTATTTACGTCTCATCCGAAGGACGGGTTGGTTGAGAATTTATACATCCCGCACAACCGACGGACGCCCCTTCAAGCCGAAGAAGCTTTCGGTCCCATTTCTATACCCCGGGGTTCCCGCGGGGTTGGCCCCTTTTAGAGGACTAGTGCCTCTAGGACGGAGAAACCTGGTGCCTATTCTAAACCGGCACACTCTCTGGGATGGGGAGGGGGGGCATATCTTAACATTTCAATTATGAGTGGTCATATACTTTCATTGAGAGAACATTTTCACTAAATAATCAGAACGATTAGAGTGAATGAGTGAGTGATTGTAAGTAATATTTCAGCTATGTTAAGGAGAGAACAATTTACAAAGATGACTTAATCGACATGTTGTACACGGTCGTTATTGTTGTCAAACTCTCAAACACAATGTTATTTTCACCTGTTGCGAAAACGTTGTCGAAGTGTTTGAGAGTTTGACAACAAGTTTGCGAACGATGAGCACGCCATTGCTTAGCGCACATTTAGGGGCATTTGACGCACTATCACATTTAATGTTAACCTTACAGTAACTAATGCAATAAGTAAAAACTTACCTCCAAGCGACACAAAATGGCTTCCAATTATGACCTCTTGTTATTGCATTAATAAATCGGAATTTGGTATTACTTATATAGCAATGGTGTAACCAGCACTCTATTTTAACCAACTTTAAAGTATTGTTGTTATATTCGAGTTGTTGTCCTTGCATCACTGTTGATCATACTTCAAAATAAACACTACACTAAGTCTATTTAAGGGGGTACCATACACTACAGCGATATAACTCTTTAAAATCAGTTGAACGTTTTGATCATATGATGTTTGTATGCAGATTTCAAGCATCTCAGTGATCAAAACCACATCGAGAAAAGCTGATATGAGGCTAGTGAATTTATATATTTGTTAAAATTTTGATATTTATTACAGTAGATATATTCAAACACACTGCCAAAAAATAAGAAAATTAAATGAGCAGATCAAATTTTACCTGAAGTATATGGTACCACCTTAACAAATTCACAAATAATTTTTGCATAAGACAGAAATGATTAAAATAAAATGTATTATTATCTTTGATACAATCAATATTAATAAGTTAACACATTCAAATTCCTTTATCGTAGATAAATTTATATCTTTCTCCACCGGGAAGTGTAGGTTTATTGTTATTATGGTCAGTTTTATTGGTGGAGGAAACCAGAATGCCCGGAGAAAACCACCGAACAGCCGCAAGTCTCACATAATTTTGTTTCGAATGCACCTCTCTGAATTTGAACTCAGAACCTCAGTGGTGATACACACTGAGTGCATAGGTAGTTATAATTTACCATACCATCACGATCTCGGGGGAATGTATATGTCTGCCATATTCAAATGTCTTAAACCATTGCAAGAAAAATTTGAAGAAACGAAAGGGGTAATCAGATGCTGTTAATCGAAGAGCAGACAACACAATGGCCAAAATAAATCTGCAAAATTGTCATTGATTTCCTGGAACGATGTGGATGAACTGACAATGTGACAATGCATGACATTATTTACATTAGATATTTCCTCAAAAGTAGATACCATTAAATTTTTAATTAATTTCAGGGCTGATATAATTGGTGGTTGCTTAGGTGACATAAATTGTATTGACTGACATTTATTTGTTCAGACATGCTTGATTCACCTGGTGTCATCGAAAGTATGTCATCGTTCTATAAAAAATAAATAAAACGTAAATGATCACGTTTTCTGGTCGACCAGGGAAGCCTTTATTAACTTGCCGGATTCAATTTAACAATCCCTCTTTATTTTATGGACATTTACCCAAATTACAGTGTTCACCCTCATACAAATAAATAATAATAATGATAATAATAATTTTTTATTATTATTATTATTATTAATACTATGACAAGCTTAATCTTAGTAGTCGAAAGTAGATAATATAAAATATTTCGTTGGATTAAACAAACCCTTCAAAAATACAAACCAGTAGATTCATATAACGTTTAAGAGGAGGGTGCACGTCTTATTTCTTTAGAAATGACTGTACCAAGTCAGGGCCATTGCGGTTTTCCCAGTTTTCCGGTTGTTGACTGATATTGTCTGTTTGTTGATTTATGAGTTTTGACTTTCCCTTTGTAAGATTGCTCGGTGTTCGGTAATTTTGTTATTACTCTTATTTACGTTATTTGTGTTTGTGTGTGTATAGTGGTGTCCAACACATTTTGTGTATTTTTGTTTTTGTTTTTCTTCGTCTTGTGGATCATATGCTGCCAGTTTCTCTGGATTGTCCATGTTTGATCGCCCCTTCGATATTCTCTAGCGTTTATTAACCCATGATGAGTCCATGTTGTTCATCTTTTAATGTGTTGTGTTTTTGTTTGGCTTGTTTTCGTTTTGAGACTTCTATCTAATGGTGCCTGTGCCTCAGGGTTGTTTATTCTTGATTATCTATTCGGGTTTCTGTAACGTTTATCTTTTCTTGTATAATGGCAAGAGTAATCGTTTACAACATGTACATTCTAGCTTCCTTACTGGTAGACAGTTTCCTACAGTGTGGTATTTTTTGTTTCTCATTGTACTATCCATTGTTCATGTAAATCTTATCCTCATTTATATGAAAGTATGCTGTCTTGTAAGTTGACACAAGGCAAATAAACATAAATTAATATACGACTTCTAACAAAGAAGAGTTTGAAGATACCAAAGAAAGGGCAATCAGAATCCGTAAGTCGAAGGACAGACAACACAATGGCCAAAAGAAAAATGACAAAACAACGATCTACAAAACATACACATAAAGCTAACGATCGAGTAACACGAACCCCACTAAAAACCGTGGATGAACTCATGTGCTCCGGAAGGTTAAGCAGTTCCTACTCCAATAGTGACACCAGTCGTGTTAATCTAATTACAAACCTGGTGATAAGTCATGAATGCGGAAAGGACTGATAAGTGTTTTAGACAATAATTTCATTCTCATTGTAGTATATCAAAATAGTCATTTGTAGGGAATACTAAATTATTATGATGGTTTGTAAATTAGATAAATAATGTACACGATGTTATCATTGATCTGTTTTGAAATTATATGACTTTAAAGGCTTGGTACTGAGAGTTCATTGTTTTAAAGGCTTGGTACTGTGAGTTTGTGGTTTTGAAGGCTTGGTACAGTGAGCTCGTGGCTTTAATTATATTTGTAGCAGTTCAATAAATGCATACACACTTTCATTAATTAAACATAAGTACTTGAGCTTCGATAGGAAATCCACTGGAAAACTCGCAATTAAATGTAGTTAGAACATTCCCGGAAATTCATTGTATTACATATCAACTTGTTTGTTGAGAATATTCCCAGAAGATATTAAATGAAAACAACTAGTAAACATCAAAGTCAGTAAGGATCGATCGTATTTACTCACAATACTATCAACTAACACTACAATTGCTACAGTATTAATATTGTTTACTATAATTAAGAGTCAGATATTGTCATAGAATATGATTTATAAATACGTTGATAAGAATGATCATCATAATTACATGTTTCCGCTATATTAACTATAGAACAGTAAATAAAACAGAATATTACGACTGTTTCTGTTTACCAGTAATAATACCAAAGAAAAATTAATATGGTTGATTCATGTAAAATACTGAATTTTGTCTTGGTTGTTTAAGAAATAAATCATAGAAGCCAGAATGTGTTTTCAGTTTTAACATGGGTTGGCGGATATTAGAATTTAATCCCGAGCCAGAGGCGAGGGATAAAATTTACTAATATCCGCCAACACATGTTAAAACTCAAAACACATTCTGGCTTCCATGAATTATTTCGATTCTAATATGTCTAAGAGTACAAATACGGTAGTATACTTTGATTGGAAGACGGTAATTTATATTTACGTTTGCGGACAACATCGCACACAATTTATGCTGCCAAATTCGAACAGACGATAAATCATCAACATGTGCATTTACGACGAAAAGGTCAGTCACATGCAGCGAAAGAAGGACGTCAAGTTAGAATTCAGTATAGTACTTCTTGTATTTAGAATCAATTGTTAGTCCTTAAGTTCTTAAAAAAAATAGTTTCGTGTTATGATGCATGATGAATCCGTATTGCTGATTTGTTTTACTGTGTTGTGTTTTTGTTTTATATATTTTCGCTCTGTCTCTAGTGCCTAATGTTGTTCGTGTCTCATGGTTGTCCATTATTGATTACTTATTCGAGTTTCTGTAGCGTTTATCTTTTCTTGTTTAATTCTAATAGTAATACTTTTTTACAGTATTACGCCTACACGTCAATTTTTCGTCAATTATTAGCCTTTACGTTCTTAGTTTCGTGTTGTGATGTCAGGTACGATTTTAGCATACAAACGATATTCAGTTCGTCTTCACCCCATTTGTTTCAGAAGTGTTCCTGTCTTATTAATTTTATGTGTGTTCCGTTTGCGCATAGTAGCTATATGCGTAACACGACGGGTGTCTTATAAGAAGTAGGCTCAGCTTGCCCTTCGTGAGTACCTGGGTTCACCCCTGATTTTTGATGGGGCACGTGTTCCTCATCTTTTTAGCTTTCCGTGTTGTGTTTTCCTTTTTTATTGTTGTTGCTTTGTTTTGTATTCCTCCAAATATGCCCAATGTTGCTAGTGTCTCTGGAATGTCCATTCTTGATTGTTTCTTCTTTTCTCTAATTGTTATTTTAGCAATCTGACATCTATGTCGTGAATACAAGACCTTTTGAGGTGGGAGGGGGCAGTCATGACAGGTTAGTTGAGTAAAACGATTCGAACATACGTCAATGGTGTTCGGTTAATCAGAATGTCTTGATAATTAATACTCTCCATTTCTCTCATTGTCAGAAAATAATTAATTTTTGAATCGATGAAGGACAAAACAAAAACTTATCTTCATGAACACTTGTCAATGTAAATATTTGATCTTTATAATTGATCGAAAACTTATAGCAACATTTAATTATATTAAATACATCACACAACATAAAAAAACCGCTTTGTTTGCTTGAATATATATAAGAATTATTTGTAGTTATTTAACTGCTTTACGTTCAAATAAAGGTACAAGTGGAACATTTGCCCAATCAATTTATACAAAGGCGTATTCAGCTGATCAAACTATATGCAATTATTCGAAAATAAGGAAAGACTACAATTATATAGGGTTGAATGGATATCCACTTCAATGTTGAACATCAACTTCTACATCATGAAAGATAAAGTGAAAAACATTTCTAATATCCAATAAAAAAATCGAAGAAACAGGCACAAATGATACTCCTAACACATATACAAGACCGACCACTCTGCTGGATTGGAAAAGACATTTCAATAAACAATAACAGGGTCAAACTATTTTCATGGACTCAAACCTCTCTCTTAGTGAATTGATGATGTCATGTAAATTTTCTCCACATGCGAACAAAACGCCAATTTATACACAAAAATTCACTGTAGGCAATTATTCTGAAACAGACAAAATAAGGACAGACCACAGTTAACTAGAGTTAATTTGATAACGCTATTCACTTGGATTAAGAATATCATTTATATACCACTTTAACATCAATCTGTACGTGATGGACGATAACTTAAAATCATAAGGAAGTCAGTTTAACAGTAACATGACGAGTGTCACTAATAGAGTACCTACCTTTACGTGGCATCTCAGTTTACTCCTAATGTTCAGTGGGGCTTGTGTGTTGATCAATCTTTAGTAGTGTTTTGTAGATCATTGTTTGTCCTATACTCCTTCTTTTGGCGACTGTATTGTCAGACCGTCTGCGAGTTACAGCTTCTGATGCTCCATTTCATATCTTCAAACTTTTTTAAATTATAATATATGATTTGCTTTATAGTTACGTGGAATTCATCCAAGCTCACAATATACAATAAAATATGCAGTACTATAGCGAACGGTGGCTATTTTCTGCTATATTCTTATTTTGAAATGCATGTACTTCCGATCCAAATAAGGATATAGACACAACTACTGGCACTGAATTAAAACGTTCAAATTTGAAATCGACTGACTGCTATGGTTCGACTTTTCACTTTCTTTGCTATATAGTGGATGCATATAATACCTTTGATTGTGTATTTCTGGCACTAAATTTTCACTTTTTTTAACATAAATATTATCATGAAAAGCTCCAAAACATTCTTTATCATGCTTTATATATGTCTGTACATTTTGGTACATATTATATATAATATTAAATATTTTCATTTAATATTTGATATCTGCAATTTCTGCCATAAACTTACTTTCCACACATTGTCAAGCACACTGTTAAAATCTACAAAAGTACAAAAATAAAAACAACTCAATATAAGTGCAAATAAAGCATTGCAAGAAGTCTATTGCATCTACTCTGAAAATCATTCAAGTGAAAATAAATGCAACATGTACTTATTTACTTTTGCCCATTTTATTGTCTATCCTTCGAGTTACGGTTTCTGAATACCTACCCCTTTGGTATCTTCAAACTTTTCTTACTTAAAACATATACAAAGTGCAACCACATACTTATTTCAAAATCAACACTCTGCCATAATATGATTGTACTTTAAATGAACTCTAGAAAAAAACTTTTCTATTTAGACTTCGTAATTATTCCGTCTATAAGAACAAACCTAAAAAAATATATATATAAACTAACAAACTGGTATATATGCAAATAATGTGTTTAAACGATAGGCGTCAAACAGTCAGTAGGTCATATCGGTATTTTTGTTATTTATTTATCCGTTTCCTAAATTACACATATAGTTCATAAGTTTTTTCACCAAATTTCTAAGAGGAAGTGTTGTTAATAGAAATCGAAATAAAAAAGTACTATATACTTTTTCAATAAATTTAATTAAAACCTATGTCTGGTTATTAATTATTCATATTCCATTTTGTACTTCAAAATTGAATTTCAAACTGACTGAACAAAAATAGATTTCACATACAATAAATAATATGGGACGAAGTCCCAACTATGGTAGAAATAGCAATATTTTGATTCCAGATCCATATCACTAATGAACAAAATTCCATGCACCGGAAATGACGCACCGGAAACCAATACAGGGGGTTTCTGCCGAAATTCAGATGCGCAGTAATCTGGAACTACTTCCGGTTATGAATGTTAAAAGTCATCCCCGATATATCTCGGCCCTAAAAAAAAGTCGTCCCCGAAATATCTCTGCCCAAAAAATCTCGACAATATTTTGATGCACTGAATGAGCATGAAATTGACAGATAATTTTCAGTTTCGCGAGCATTCATGGCCGTGCCTGTTTCAATAGATGGAAAGAGCATCCTTACATTGTACTACAGTACACTCCAAAAAGTACACAAAAGTAGGTAAAATTTCCATTTCAATCATCCCAAGGATTCACATGATTTAATTATTAGATAATGTGGATTTTGCTTTGCTGGCACTACAGGTAGCACCTGTCTCATATTATTGTTTAAATTTTTTTTTGATTGGACTTCATCCCAAGTTAGGTAACTCCTATTATCATATTAAATACTGAACATTTGTTTTTAGATGTACTTCCTGGTTAGGCAATTAGGTATGGTTCTACGTGTAATATTTGATATTCTAGTCTGGTGAGAGTTATCTCAGAAACTCATCGTGTGCACTAAATTAGATGTCTACGGTTTTACTACAACTATTTAACGTTCACATTTTAAATCCTCCCATAAGTATTAAATGATGGGCTTGTAAAATTTACACAGCGTCACTTAAAAAAATTAACAAGACCTAACACATATATATGTACATGTACCCCTACACAGTGTTATACACGACACAGACAACCTTGTTTCTTTGGTAATTATTATCCATGTGATTGATTGATTGCTTTTTTATGGCCAAATGCTTGGGAACAATGTTTCAGCTAAAGTTTGAGGATACCAAAAGGGTACTGATAAGCTGTAATTTGTAGAAGGGTAGATAATACGACGACCAAAAGAAAAAAGGGACAAAAAGACAAACAACGGTCAAGCAAAATACTGCACCGGAAAGTAAAGATAGAGAAGTACGAGTCCTACTGAAAACGTGGTATCCCGGAAGGGTAAAACAATTTCCTGTTCCGCTAGTGTTACTCTCGTTAAATATTATATGATAAGTCACGAAACAGGAAAGTAGAATGGAATTGTTACTACATCAAACGGAATTTACCCTTTCGTCATCCATTGCACATATATTCCGTAACGGATAGCCAAGTCATGACTTCAATCTAACCACGAAGGAACCCCTCCTCACAGTAGTTTCCTTATTTCCAGCAACCCTCAATCAAGAAAATCCATATGATACGTTTCCTTATTTTATCGTAGAAAGGAAGACCCGAACATATCCGTTCACCTATTCTTAACGGTTTGCATGATATTGTAAGGGGATTTAGGCTTCTATTTAACGCCATTTGCAACAATAATTTAATTATATCGTGGCAGTCAGTTTTATTGGCGGTGGAAAATGGAATACCCGGAGAAAACCACAGACCTGCAGCAAGTCACTGGGATTCGAACCCACAACGTTAGTATTGATAGGAATTGATTGCATAGGTAGTTGTAAATACAACTATCCAACGATCACAACCACAACGGTCCGAATATTGCAACGAGAACAACGATTTAGACTAAGTATTATTAAATCATGACCAGATAATTGCAACAAAAGTACAATTGCTTCATCTATATAATCCTCAAAGTTCAAATTTATCTACTTTACACAGAGGAAGACGGATCAGATAACTACAAGCTTTGTTTCTTTATATATGGTGAATACCTGTATAATGTATTTGCATATGTTTGATTGAGTGTTGCTGAACGTTTCAGCGAGAAATATTTCATGGAGATTCTTGACGAGAATAAGTTCAATAATATTTGAAAACTATACAGAAATGAGGAAGGAATGCAAGAACCGGAACAACAACGCTTGACTGCGACTAGAAAAATATGGATATTTCAGTAGGCCCTATTTGGCTTTCAAATTTTTCGATTTTGAGCGTACTAAATGAAGTCTATTTCAGAAACGCAATTGCGCACTAAATTTGATATCTACTTTTTTAATTAGCTTTTTGTAGCAGTTTCAATGCGCCTATTTTTTTTTTGAAATGTACATAGATGTCTTAAACGTGCCTGGAGCGTGGCACTCTCCAAACACGTTACCAACAATGGTCCACGGTCAGGCTTTCCGTATTATAATCTGACACACTCATCTCGAGAGGGCAGCCAAATCAGCAAACTTTTGACGCGCTGTACAGCTCTGTGCGTCGAGCCCAAGGAATCGTCACTTCAAAGCCTTACACTTACGACGGGTACCACTAGTGCAGCAGGAACTCCCTACCCTTTCGAAGCACCTGAGGTCACCCGGATCTTAGTGGGGTTCGTGTTACTCGATCTTTATTTTTATGTGTATGTTTTGTAGATCGTTGTTTGTCCTTTCGTCCTTTTTTTTTCCTTTTGGGCATTGTTGTTATCTGTTCTTCTTCGATTTACGGATTCTAATTACCCCTTTGGTATTTCAAACTCTTCATATAGAAGTGTGAAGTTTTCTAAAGTAACAAAAATCCTCAGCTGGAAACAAGCCATGACATTTTCAATAGCCCTAAAGCAATAAAATTCCAGAACTGATGACATTCTGTCGAAAATAACTACATAGACAAAGATGTGGTGAAGAAACAGTCCATGTTATCTAAATTTCTGTGTTCTTATATTTTCATTTGTGATATTATTGTTGTTTTTGTTTTTCGTCTATGCTGGAATTCATTGCAATTTTCAGGCTAACACCTTTTTACAGGACAATTTTCACTCTAGTACCATGTCACAGCATTTTATTTATAGAAAATGCATAACAGTGTAATATTACATCATTTGCAATGGCTGGTACTTATAGAAAATAATGTAATTGTTTTATTGATATGACATGTTAAGATAAGAATATATAATCATTCTGTGGATCTTCATAACAAAAAAACATTAATAAATTGTAATTACATAATAAATGAATTATACATGACGGATGCCACTAGTGGAGCAGGAACTGCTTATCCTTCCGGAGCATATGAGTTCACCCCCGGTTTTCAGTTGTGTTCATGTTACTCAATCTTTAGTTTTATGTGTATGTTTTGTAGATCGTTGTTTGTCCTTTAGTTCTTTTGGCCATTGTGTTGTCTGATCTTCTTCGATGTACGGATTCTGATTATCTCTATGGTATCTTCAAACTCTTCTTGTAATTACAGAATACATGAGTTATACTCGGTGAACGTTTTTATTAGCTGTCAAATATTAATAGGAATCTGTATATATTTCAGTATAACTCCACTTCTTTATGTAAATATGAGATACAATCTACTAAATGTAAAAGTTATTGATATTTGTTTAAACTATGCATAACGTCTACTTGTTACATTTTTTATTAGATGATTTGGAATATTGTTTGATTAATAAGTCCATTGGCTGGTTGTATTTTATGAATAATGAAATGTTTCCATAGTTCTTGGTGACGTCTGCAACAACCAGTATTTTGTTTTCTTTAGAAAATGTAAATAAACGTTTTCTTTAATTGATTAAGTAAAGATTGTAATAATGTAAAGCATGATTTTGATAGTCAGTAATTTTGATTCTACAAAGTTTTTTTTCAGTGTTATTAATGTAAACCCATACACAATAATGCATTACACAGGTTATGATTTGAAGTCATAACTTATCAATTCAGTTCTTAGATGTACTGGTTTAACCAGCAGAATCGTTATTGTACATTTTGTAAAGACGAAATTGAAGATGATCTTCACTTAATTTTGAAATGTCGAATGTCTTCATGTTTAAAAAAAAAATCATAAGAAAAGAATGAAGATACTAAACGGGTAATCAGAAGTCGTAAATCGAAAGTCAAACACTAAAATGACCAAAATAAATAAGACACAAAAAAAAGAATGATTTATAAAACACTATATAGAAAACTAAAGACTGCTCAACAAAAAAACAAGAGTGAACTCATGTGCTCAGGAAGGGTAAGCAGTTCCTGCTCCACCAGTGGCACTAGTCTATTTTTAAATTCACTCACCGAGTTTGATAAATATTCGATAATTGTGTAATTGATGAAACTGTAATTAAATACAAGGGTTTGAAACTTGAGAAATGATTTGTTGTGATGATGAGATTATGTTCACTTTACCTTCCGTTTTAAGTTGTAGCAACTTGCTAAATTTCACATATTTGTTTATACGATGCTTACCTGTAGTTATATGGTTTTGGTATTTATAGTAAGAATCTTATTAAATAATAAACACGGTATCTTGTTGTTTTTGCAATGGTAAAGTTGCATAGAGTGAATTATCTCTGAGGCTCAAATAAAAAGAAACCAAGTAAGATTGGCTACACATGGCCACAGCATTTATTAATATATATAAATGTACATATGTAATAAATTGCAGATGAGATGCAATATACATATGTGCAAAAATTGCATATGAGAGGAAATGTACTAAATAAGTTGAAATGTCATGATGATCGCCGAAAATGTGTAAGGTGGCAGATCATCTAGTGAATGGGCAAATTTTAGATAAGCGATTACCACTGGAATTCAGAGGCTAATGCTATCATAGAAGTAAACAAGTCTATTAACCGAAAATATGTTATCAAATGTACATATGTGAATAATTGCAGATGAAATGTACTAAATAAGTTGCAATCTGTATTTGTCTAATTGTCATATGATGATCGCCGAAAATGTGTAAGGTGGCAGATCATATAGTGAACGGGCAAATATTAGATAAGCGATTAACCCTGGAAATCAGAGGCTAATGCTATCATAGAAGTAAACAAGTCTATTAACAGAAAATCTGTTATCAAAGCGCAACGAAATCAGCCAGAATTAAAAGTCTCTCAACTGAAATTATAGTATCAAAGTGAAGCGAAAATTAGCCATCACAGTTAAAAATCCAGACTGGAAGATGGTACAGTACTTCAAGAAACTAGCCATCACAGTTAAAAATCCAGACTGGAAGATGGTACAGTACTTCAAGAAACTAAGTTCACAACTACACATGAAGTAAGGACTAGAATGACGGAAAGTATCAAAATGGCTGTTTCTCCAATTTCCAATCATGCAGATTCTCCAAACGTCTTCACAAGTTGTGCATGAAAAGGGCTTTTTCTGGTCCTACTGCCGGAACTGCACACGCTGACATATACACACATCAACCTGCAAATACATAAACAAAGAGCCGTATCCCTCCAAAAGTAAGGGCAAGGGAGGGTGGGTTTTTGAAGTAGACAGACTCCGTGAATTTTGGTCGTCTTCTTCAAATCTCAGCAAACACAAAAAAGGATTGTGGGTAATTCAATTAATAAGAAATCGATAATCTGAAGAATTACCAAAATTAAAACAATTGACCAAAGCATGATAACGGACCAAGTTATCTGAGCCCATGCGATAAGGGATTTAAAAGTGAAATTTTAAATCCTATTATCTCTGAAGCTCAAATAAAAAGAAACCAAGTATGATTGGCAACAAATGGCCACAGCATTTATTAATATATATAAATGTACATATGTAATAAATTGCAGATGAGATGCAATGTACATATGTGCAAAAATTGCATATGAGAGGAAATGTACTAAATGCGTTGAAATGTCATGATGATCGCCGAAAATGTGTAAGGTGGCAGATTATCTAGTGAATGGGCAAATTTTAGATAAGCGATTAACCCTGGAATTCAGAGGCTAATGCTATCATAGAAGTAAACAAGTCTATTAACCGAAAATATGTTATCAAATGTACATATGTGAATAATTGCAGATGAAATGTACTAAATAAGTTGCTATCTGTATTTGTCTAATTGTCATATGATGATCGCCGAAAATGTGTAAGGTGGCAGATCATATAGTGAACGGGCAAATATTAGATAAGCGATTAACCCTGGAAATCAGAGGATAATGCTATCATAGAAGTAAACAAGTCTATTAACAGAAAATATGTTATCAAAGCGCAGCGAAATCAGCCAAATGACAGATCAGCGAAATTTTTCGACTTGCTAGAAAAAAGAAGCTTATCTGTCAACCGCCAATATATTGGGGGGGGGGGGGAAGCTGCGCCAAAGCTGTGCCACCTGCTGCCAGAACACGATTTATAAGTATGGGATTTCAGATAACCATCTAAACGTTATTTACAATAAAGAATGCTTTATCACTATTATACCTTACTTGTAAAATCGAAAATGTCACTAAAACACACAAAATATATATAAAGTCAATATACAATTATATGAATGTCGTATGTTGATGCCAAGCTAGCAATTGAGGTGGAAATGAAATTAAGAGTGTTGATAAAACTCTTTCAAATACTACTTCAAACAGTTACTCGGATAAGTGACACCATCTGTGTTGCTTAGCAAGATGGTTTCTTAACCTACCTGGATAGTGTTCAGAAAGATAGCCTTCCCAAGTTAGTTAAGTGAACCCCATCTATGGAAATGAACTGGTTTATTGCTTTGAAATCTAGATAACGGATATAGCAGCCCCCATTTCGAGTAATATGGGCACCAATTGAACTGTTTAACCGTCTTCTACATTTATCCATAGCAGCCAAATTCTTTGAATAGCACCAGTTCAAACGCGGAAGAATTTTTTTTTTTATCTAGCCATGACAGAAACCTTACTAGTAGGTAGTGGAGATGACCTAACATTTTGCATCCAAGATATTTCCACCAATACGAAACATATAATTGGGAGGGTCTTCCAGTGACAATAATGGTCGCCTTCTTCAAATCTCAGCAAACACAAAAAAGGATTGTGGGTAATTCAATTAATAAGAAATCGATAATCTGAAGAATTACCAAAAAACAATTGACCAAAGCATGATAACGGACCAAGTTATCTGAGCCCATGCGATAGGGGATTTAAAAGTGAAAATTTAAATCCTATTAAGATATATACATGTATAAAATGCTCGTCCAATATTAAGGTAGGCATGTTGCTGTTCTGTCAATCACGTCTATTTGTCTTTATTACAGTGAACTTTGCTTTACTCTTTAAAATAAGTGTATGGATGATGTATGTAAATGTATGTAAATACAGATAAATTGAAAAAAACTAAAGTAAATGATCTGACATTGGGTTTTTTTTAATTAACAATTTAATTCATTTTGTGATTTTTCTATTCATGTTAGTTTTATACAATAATTTTCAGAAATGTTTAATGATAAAAATCGATGAACTTAAAATAATGATATAGATAAATTATTGATGGTTATTAACAATGAAGATCAATGAGGAAGTAGCTAGAGATTCGATCGATCATGATAATAGGAGTGAATCCCAGTTTCATGTTCCAGAAAACAACATAGGTGGTGTAATGGATAGCCGTGATCGCCTCGTATGTGGAGCATCGTAAGTTCGAGCCCCGATCGGGTCAAACCAAATACTATTAAATGTACACTTGTTGCTTCTCCGATAGGAGCCCAGTATTAAGGAGGAAGAGCAATGACTGGTTGGTTGGAATCAAGATGATGGGTACAAGTGAAGCGACTTGTCTTCCCGTGTACTATTCTTTCAGTGAGCTAGTACTAAACAAATCCAACTAAGCCTGCATGTTGGTCTAGTACAAAGTGGACATCATTATCATTTCATCTAATGTAACTCTTTCTCGCCATGGTATGGCTGATAAATCGTTCATTTTGGTGTTTAGTACCATTCTCTCACTCACTCAAATTCAGGAAACGCGTCGTGTGCATTCAATTATAGACATCTATGTTTATATTCAACAAGATTCAAGTTAAATACTGGTGATCAGATTTAATGGTGGATGAAGCAAGACTACCAAGAGAAAACCACGTGAGCTACCGGAAGTCGCGGGAAAACTTTATCACGTAAAGTTGTTTCAAGTACACTTTCCTACTGCAATCAAACTCTCACACCCCATGGTGATGGCTAAATCATACTGCCATCACGGTCAAGGTAACGGGTTCCATGGATTTAAACAACAAATCCCAAATGAATTAAAGAAATACAACCTACAAATATCTTACATTTTCAAACAATAAAAATTAATAATAAAATCAGTTTATTACATAACTTAGCTAGTTTGAACATATAATTGAAAATGGAATAAGATAATCTCTCCTTAATATCTAACTCGATGTAGTCATGGCAACGCCAATTAAAGGGAAAAACACACAAATATGTCACATTTTTAAACAATATAAATTAATAATAAGATCAGCTTAGAGCATCATCAAGTTTGAAAACATGTAATTGACAATATAATATTAGACAATATCACTTTATGATCTAACTATGTGTAGTCATGGCAACATCATAATATCATGAAGATAAAAATTGAATTATGCAAAAATACACAAACTTAATGTGGTAATAAATCTCGAATTGTAGTGATAACGGAAATACAGAATGTTATCAGATAATAAAATTAATACATTTTTTATGAAAATACACTGATAATTAACTTTTCAATCATTTAATTATTATTCATAATTCTCAAGGATCTTCGGTTTAATATCAAGTTTCGTGTTTATAAAAATATCCTCTTCAGAAAGCTGATCCGGAACATATGGTAGAAAACAACATTAAAATATGAAACAGATAAAATCGAACATAAATAAATTGAGATTAAAATAGATTTCTTTACTGTTGAGAATGTTATCTTAACGTTCTGTAGTTGTGTTAATGAAACTATTCTAAGATATCATTATGCATACTTATGACGACCATGTATTGCCAGTTTCTCTGGATTGTCCATTTTTGATTGCCCCTTCGGTATTCTCTAACGTTTATATATAGGATATATCTGAGACTAGAAAACAAAGCTTTCTGATGGAAATCTTTAGTAGGATGGTCTTAAAAAGGGTATATATATAATTTCGTGCACACGGCGCATTTTCCTTAATTTCTTCTATTGTGTTCTCTACTAGCCGATCTGAGTTGGAACCGCCGAGTTACCGCACTAGCCTCGTCGGTGTTAACAATTACATCATAGCTTCTGTATTGTGTAATAGTTACAGTTGGCAAGTCAATTCATCCTGTCTTAGACTTGAATGCTATGATGTCATATGTGAAATAATGTTCTCATAATTTTCTTAATGGTTATGGTATGCTGTCTTAAAAAGATGTTTGTATAGAATTGTACTTGGAAATGTGGATCGTTTTTCGGTCTCTCATTTCTTATCAATATTTAGTAATGTTCAAAGCTTTTGAAAGGGACGTAATCGTTTACATTAAACAACTTCCACAATCACTTGTGACCCCCAACATCAAGTTATATAATTGGGTGTAATTTCAGCCAGTTATATTATAAAAAGAAAGTTTAAACAGTGATGGTAATCAATTCCACCAATATCATCAACAAAACTAACAATCACCTCTCACCTTCACTGAACTCACCGAACACTAAAATACCACGATGTTGGAAATCCAAGTCCTGCCTTGGGACAGACACTAAAATGTGGCGGGGTTTAAACCGGTTAATGGGATTCCAAATTTCCATTCTTGACAACTGGATCTCCAACGGAAATTCATATATAAACAAACAAGTATGTATGCTCGCATACGAGTGATGCCAAGTGACATTTTACCTCACATCCCACGCTATCCGGCAATCTCTGTTGTAAGTTTGAAACATGTCTGTAAATAAACATTAAACTGATTTAATGACAAAATGTACGTTTGTAGTTCTCCAAATCAATCTGTTAGATTGGATATCTACATTTTAATGCCATTTATTAATTGCTCGTGTGTCAATATCACAATGGGTTTTGATTTTATGTAAACAATAAAATAGGTAAATAATACATCTAAATATACAGAGAAACGAAAATGTTTAACTAATTCATCTGATAAACGGGTTATTTTTCTCTCTATTTATTTACACGTGCCAAAATTGAATTATTATTTTTTTCAATTTATCTTCCTAGTAGTGTCATACTTTAATGTTCAAAAACATTTTAAGCTAAAAGATGTGTATTGATTGTATGGATATGTACAATAAAATGATAAACAAAAACAACATACCACAGTTATATAGAGGTGGGAATATCTGTCAAATCATTTTTTTCAGGAATACATGTACTATCTCAACTAATAAAAACGTTGGTATCTAATTTATCATGTCAGTGTCAAAGCACTAACTGCTGGGTTCATTATGCCATGAGGGACTAATAGTCCACCTGCAGAGGTATCGACCCAGCGAGAATAATAAAAACGTAGATATATAGTTTACCATGTCAGTGTCAAAGCACTGACTGCTGGGTAGATGATGACACCAGGGACTAAAGTCCACCAGCAGCGGTATCGACTTAGCAAGAATAACACAAACGTAGATATCTAATTTACAGTGTCAATGTCAAAGTACTGATATCTAGGTAGATGATGCCATCGGGGACTAATAGTCTACCAGCAGTTATATCGATCCAGTGATAGTAATTAAAGGTAGATATTTAATTTAGTGCACACGACGCGTTTCTGGATTACCAATCATCAAGTATGCTCATAGTCAAAAGTTTGGAAAGCCAAATAATTTTAAGGTCTCTGGGAGCAAATAATTTAATGTTACATAAAAGTAGAAATATCTATCTAATAATTTTTTCAGGGATACCAACTGTCTGAACAAATCTTTTACCAAGTGCTAATTTTATGTCGTTCGATCATTCTAGTCGATGCCTCAACTACTTGCAGGCATGTTCTAGAGGTGTCCTATTAGAACCTGGCCTCCCTCGTTCCAAGCTGTTGCTATATATCCACTTTGTAAATGGGGATTTCACCACGAGTGCAAAGAATGGAAAAAGAGTTTTCATTTTGAAGTACCTTGTCTCACTCTCGTGTTTTTGTTCGTGTACGTGTTGTTCGATCTCACGTATATTATTTATTGATACATAATTTCATACTCAACTGGTGGGTGTTGTTTTGTTCATCTGGATTATCTTATTCTTGTTCTGTTCCTTTTATTTTAGCATGTTTTCGTAAGTGCGTCATCTCCTCCCTCAGGCATAGTTGACCGTAGCTGATTTTGGCTATCCTGTTTAGGCCCTTTGGTTTCATTGCTCCCAAGGATTTTTTAAATTAGTTGGTATTCCAGTCTTTGGACTTTGAGTATACCTGGAGATGATTCCAGAAACGTGTCGTGCGCACTAAATTTTGAAAGTCAATTATTGAATGTCTAATTTACATACAATTCAAACAAATACATTAAAACTGCATTATAAATATCATGGCACCGAACAGACATATTGATAGAGCATATTGAAAGACAACACCATGGCCTTGAAAGTACTTATCGTCCTTCCCAAAAGTAATTGCGTTTTTATCTTTAAGTAATAAATAATTATAAAATACATGGTACCCTAATAAAATATTAATCACATATTTTTCTGTTCATGGTGTTTAGTTAACACGTAGAAGTAAAACAGCATGATTTTAGCTGTTTATGGCTGATTAATGGGATGATAATTGTGGAGTAGTTCATCCATATGTATGACACAAACATCAACATAAATAATAAAGCAATATGTAAATGTGATTGTCAATGAAATTTCTTTTTACAATTGCATTATTCTTGGTATCTGAATATCTGCATTACGGCTGTTCCCACATTCACATCTGCACAAAGTAAGAGTATTTTCAATTTCGCAATTCGACCCAGTTGAATCAAAATCTAGTATCGTTGTATTATTTCTGTCCAGCATTGCTCACAGTCGATATTATAAACAATCAGGAAATAACGTACTGTGGTCCGATTCATACAATGGAAAGCAACAACTTAAGAAAATGGAAAACCATAACATATTATTTATTGGATTCTTTTTCCCATCGGAATATTTGTGAATTAAGGTCTTCTGTAAAACATGATTTTTTTTTATTAGATTGATCATTTGTCTAATATAATCGATATATCGATGACACATTAGAACTTAACCTGCTACATTAAGTGACCATTTTGTATATCAATTATATATCTATTAAAAAACAAACATTAAACAATAAAGTTTCAATGCACATTAACACTTTATGACGTCAATAAGAGATAAAATGACAATCCAAATACAAAGTAATATCAGAACAAACTTTAAGGTATAACAAATGAACAAAACAAAAGGTGTTCCACTAATGGTAAGCATCGTATTAGCAGACAAGAATAATGTTTTTACTAGTATATGCATTTTATGAATCACATCACAATACCTATAAATAGACACAAGCAAAGCGATATGAAATATCTAAATTAACAAACGCCACCGGCGCACCCCCCCCCCCTAAAATTAGAAAAATGTGATTTTTTTTGGCGTAAAATCGTGATTTTTCACACGAAATACCCCAAACATTTTCGCGCCTCCCTGCGCTCGACCAGATTTTTTAAGTGCGCCCCCCCCTAACTTGAAATCTTGGATCCGCCCCTGTTGTCATTATTTGGAGAGTAAATGTTAATCTGGGGTAGCAACGGCTTTGACAACCTTCTTGTATTTGTGGTCTTATTGGTGTTGTATATTATGTATCCAGGTCGTTCATTTACTCAAAACTCTTTGTTGACTTAGGTTGTTAAACTGAGGACTTTTTCAGATTAAAATAGAAAATAGTTTTTCTAACTTCATCTCATTCGCTACAGGCGAGCTGTACTCGATACAACATTATGTGATAAAAATTGTCAGTGACTTGCGGCAGGTCAGTGGTTTTTCTCGGGTATTCCGGTTTCCTCCACCAATAAAACTGACCGCCACGATATAACTGAAATATTGTTGAATGTGACGTTAAACACCATAATCCATCTCTTTCATATGGTACTTTCTGATATTTCCCAACTCTATGAAGAGCTTGAAGATACCAAAGGGGTAATCAGAATCCGTATATCGAAGAACAGACAACACAATGGCCAAAAGAAAAAGTACAAAAGGACAAACAACGATCACCAAAACATACATATAAAACTAAAGATCGAGTAACACGAACCCCACTAAAAACCGCGGGTGAACTCGGGTGCTCCGGAAGGGTAAACAGTTTCTGCTCCACTATTGACACCCATCGTGTTAATCTAGTTACAAACCCGGTGATAAGTCATGAACGAGGAAAGAATCGGGAAGTGTTTTCGACAAGTGGAACATATTCGTGGTTATTTGTGACACAGATATTCCATAATGGCCAACCAAGTCGTGGTGGCGACCGTAAAACTTTCGAAATGATGACTTCAACTTAACTAAGAGGAGACCTTGGTTCAGTAGCTACCTTGTTAGCAGAAACCCTCTGTCAAGGAAATCCTGATAGGAACCACAAGCTCTGGAATATCGTATCAACTGAGAGATATATACTTCATATGCAGGTGCTGCTGGAATGTTGCTATATATGAATGGAAAGTTCACAATGGGAAATCTTCTCTTTTGTCGTAAAGTTTCGTTCTTAGCCACCCCTCACTGTCAATTTCGAGGTGTAAGTCAAGGTGTGAAGCAGCCGTATCTGTATCTGTTGTATCCTTTATTTCAAGCTCAATGGGATAGATGCGATCAACTAGAATTATTTAGTGAAAGGACATAATCTATATAGCGGAACGTGAAATTAAAGGATCGGGCTAGTTTCTTTTCGTTTTTCTTGAGAAGCCCTTGTATGAAGTCTGTCTCATACGAATAAGTCGGCGAGGAGCACAATTTGTGCCCATAGGTATGCCGTCTGTTAAAAAAGACGTCCATCAAAGATAACAAATATGTTATCAATCAAAACTCGAGCATGTTGATGATATCAGTTTCAGAGAACTATTTGGTAGAATCAGAGTGGGTTTATTATTTTTTTTACAAAATAAGATCTGCCCCGTCCTAGCACAAGGTATTTGTATCTACGTGGGCTATTCTTCTTTATGAAACACAGTTGGGCCAACTGTAGAGAAGTCCAATGTTTTAATGCTATTGTAGGAGGAGGGGGACCTAGATTGCATGTACTCTAACAGATCTTTAGAGTTCTTCAGAAACCACATCTAATTCACATCACCCCTAGAGTAGTTGTTTCTAGACCAAACGAACATTTTATTATATTTGTTTATAATGAAAAAGCAGTCATTTTTTTTCTCTCTCAAATTTTACTGAAATGTTTCGTTGAAGATTGCAGAACCAGATTTTTTTAATCTTCCAGGTCAATTTTATGTTTTTTTCTACATAATGTGACGAGAGAATTCGTTCATTGGTAACTTCTATGCAGTTATTCATCCGTTTATTATAATGTTCATAATATTTCATAATATATGATATAAATCTGAAGTTAAGATAATAATTCGATATTGTGTTGCTTTGATTATCATTGGAATCAAAGCACACAGCACTCAATGTATGAATAATTGATATTTTTGTAATTAGACATGATTTAAATTTGTACTTAAGCCGATACAAATGAACAAACATTTTGATCTAAGAAACATAAAATGAAACGCAATACACTGAAACAAGATAAAAAAAGAAAATTATATTAATGCAATCTAATAAAAATAAAATCAAACAATACCACACAGTCGGAACAACTCCAAATTCCAGCAGAAAAATTGTATAGAGGATAAAGTAGTTCCCCTAACACACAAATACAGTGGTGAGTAGGAAACAATAGATAGTGACAAAACATCCGTGCTTTCGAAAAACTTCCCAAAATGTAAGGTATAGATCCTTTTTAATTGTCCTGGGGGACGATGATATCGATGGAAGGTTCAATACAAGTTCAAATGCGACTTCTGGAGGATAAGCCACAATCTAGATCGACAAACAATACAAAGTGAAATGCAAAACAATAAAAAAAAAACGAGAATAAAATAAAACCCCAACAAATTTTCACAAACCTGGTAATATCTAGTGTCTCAAAGTGTACCATGCAATGTAACTTGTTAAGCTGAACACATAACTGCAATCACTCACGAAATTTAGATTAGTGTATCAATTGAGATATATGTAGACCTTATACATGAAGGAGATAGCGAACAATAGGAAATCTAACACAGTCATATTTAACATTACTCGGATTATGAAAACGGTGGCATGACTGCATGATTTCACTAAGAAGGGGGGTTTGGGCCCATAAAACTAGTTTATCCCTGTCCCTTTTTATTGAAGTGCCTGTGCCAAGTCAGGAAATATGAGCGGTCATATATTTGTGTGCTTCGGGCATTGATGTTGCCTCTTTATACGATTTTGATAATTAATTTTGGAATTGTTCTGACAGTGTGGTATTTTTTTGTTTTTCTAGATTTTGGAATTGTTCTGACAATGTGGTATTTTTTTGTTTTTCACTTCATTTCACAGAAATAAAGTTTCCATTGCATCTCTTCCAAGACATTGTAATTGGTACACTTTCCTGCATTTATTATATCTACGTTTTTATTGATCACTTTGACATTAAGTGTGGGGGTTGCTTTGAAAAATTATGCTAAAACAAATAAATAAATATAAAGTAAAAAGCTTGGATAGCCCCTTTTAGTGTATCCACGTGAACCAGTACTTACAATATAAAATGGTATTGTTCATGCTCAAATGTAATACATGCTTGTCTAATATATCAACAAAACAAATCATCAGATCAGAATACTAGATGAAGTGTTGGTGTAAAGAAGAGTCTGAAGATACCAAAGAGGTAATCAGAATCCGTAAATCGAAGAAGAACAAAGAACACAATGACCAAAAGAAAAAGAAGAAAGGGACAAACAACGATCTACAAAACATTAAGCAGAAAACAAAAGATCAAGCAACAGGAACTCCACTAAAAACCAGGGGTGAACGCAGGTGCTCCGGAAGGGTGAGAAGTTCCTGCTCCACTAAAGATATCCCTCAAAATACTGCAACATGTGTTCTCATTATATCATAGACCAATATCGAGAACAAGCACAGAAGACTGGGCCCGTAGGCCATCTGAACATCGTCTTCCTTGACACTCTATATATTATACACCGACATTGTAAATGAAAAAATCGTAACAGGTGCCATGTATGGATCATGTTTTTTTTTGTGTCCGTGTTTTCTCATCTTTCTTTCTTACTGATTTTTTGTTTCATCTGTGTTATTTTGTCTATTTTTCTTACAGACATTTTACCTTAATATGTTTAACTTTAATTACATTTCAATTTAATTTCCAGTGATTTCTATTCCTTTTAATGTTTGTTGCTTCCAATTTAAATATTGTCCTGTCGATGTTTCATAAATTTCATGTTTCTTTCGTATATGGTAATATAATAATCACACAAACAATCAGTCAACAACCGATTTGTCGTTGTAATATGCTTATTATTGTTCTTGAATGTAAATAGTATTGCGAAAAAAACAAAATAATTTGATTATACATGTCTTTAATATCAAATATTCTCAAATAATATAATTAAGGATTAATATTGAAAACATAAATTGCTATTTTTCAAGTCTACACTCAACCACGTTAGAGGAATTTCCAAGAAAGTACTTCATTAATACGAGATTGACATAACAGCGAAATGACCTCTTTTTAAAAGAACGACTTTTAATTACAGTTTGTTTTATTTATTGAATTGTTCTACAAAAGATAAAAGATATTTAAATAAAGGCTTTCAGTTGTCACAATTTCCTTCCAAACTTATACTTGCATAGTTTTGACCAAAGAGGTGTACTCGATACAACATTATGTAATAAAGTTTGTCATTGACTTGCTACAGGTCGGGTACTCCAGTTTCTTCCATCAATAAAACTGACCTCCATGATATAACTGATATAATGTTGAAAGTGGAGTTAAACACCATACACTAAGCCAATCTAAACTAAAGAGACAGTACCATTATTAAAATTTATAAACCAATTTTTTCTTACAAAATATATAATCCAAGTAAATCATTAACTAATATTCAATATTCTAAAAACGTTATCTCTTGCGCACAAAACACATATAGAACTTTCGCCGGGGACGGTACAAATGGCTTGTGGTCGAGAGAGTCCATTGTCTTCAGTAAAAATAACCTTACCAGTCTGTTTTGCCGTCGTAACTTTATATATAACATTTGAAAGTTTACCACAAATGTAAATATTACCTCTCAAGTCTAATGTGAGGCTAGATGGGTGTCCCATATATTCCAAATCAATCTTAAATCTCTCTTGTAAATCTTTGTCAAATACTAAAATCTTTTTAAACCCTGAATCACAAACAAACAAGTCGTTGGTTGTTTTATCTAAGGCAATATCCAAAGGTGCTTTGAACAAACGTTTTCCAATGTTATCTTTATCAAGTGTTGCTTTAACTTTTCCATCTTCTGTAAGTTTGTATATGGCGGCCTTATCACTCCAAGGGTAACTAGAGACATAAATATCATCCTTATGACTGGCTATCGAAGAAGGTTCTACTGCACACTTGATTTCTTTTCGAAGAACAAAATCCTTCAATTCTACAGCTATGATGATGATTTTGTTTTCACCAGGAACTGTGACTGCTATTACATTATCGCCATACCGAGTCATTCCCCAGGGTATACACTTGAATCCATATGATGAAATTTGATTTCCTTCTTTGCCGATCATTATAACAGAACAAGAGGTCCGGTCCAACACTAGCATATCGTTTTTATCCAGACATATCATTCCAACGATACCATACTTCAGGAAATCTGGACTAGACCATCTTGTTACACGTTTTTCTGGTTTGGAATAGCTATCCATTAAACTATATAGATCATTTTCATCACATGTTGCCCCGTCACTACTAGCAAAGAGAATGCTACTTTCACCATCATCCACTTTAGAGTGAGTATTGACTGGTTTGTCTTTTGAACCTGCTAAAATCGATGGTAGCTGTGAATGGAATTTATTAACATTTAAATTACCCAGTGAACCAATACAATAACTTATATATTCAACAGTGTGTTCCGTTTCAAACATACATTCATAAAGCTTATCTATGTCACAGTAGTTAATAATACGCTGCAATATATTATTAAATAGAACATTTTTTATACGGTATTCAATTGCAGCTTTAAAACTTGACGTTTCTGTTCCGTCTTTCGTTTTAGCTTTTAAAGAATCCAACATATCCCCTGAACTGATTTTGACACGCTTTAGAATATATTCCGCTTTTTCTAACTTTTTAAAAGCACTACCGTTAGAACCGTAAACTGTTTCAAGTAGGTCATGTTCCAGTTTATTTATATGGCATAGCATCGCGTTTTTTAATTCTTGAATTTGCTCAATTATGGCAGATTCTCTTGAGCTTAAACGTTGTTTCTCTTTCCTGCTTTCATTTAACGCCGTGCTAGACATGATATGACATTCCTTTAAGCTTGATATAATTTGGATGTATTGTCCACTTTCAAAGAGTACTTGGTTGGCACGATTTATACTTGTAAACTCTGTACATTCACTATGTCGTCTAAATTTACAGAATTTACAAAACACCTCTCTATGTTTTACGCAGAAAACCTCACCTCGGTAGTCATTCTTCCTATGGTCATGTTCTACGGCGATTGCTTTGATATAATCGTTTCTTACCTTTTGAAGGTCCTTTTCTTCATTTCCAAATTGGTCGTACTTGAAACTATTAATTTCCAAATCGTGTCCATTCTGCTGGACAAGATCTTCTACACCAGAAAATTTCCTAATTGTATGATGATATCCAACATCAAAAGCTTTATGAAATTTACTGCAATTAAAACAAAAAATATGCCGACAATTCTCACAATATACAATGCCAGTAGCACATACTCCAATCTTCTCACACGGTTGGCACAACCCACCCCATTCAAGATTTCCTTTATTTGCCATCTTTGTCACTTTCTTTATTTTCCAAGTTTCCATCTTTATTATTTATTTTATTTGCCGTCTTTATCAGTTCCTTTATTTACCATCTTTATCATTTCCTTTATTTGCAATCTTTATCATGCACTTTATTTGCCATCTTTGTCACTTTCTTTATTTTCCAAGTTTCCATCTTTATTATTTCTTTTATTTTCCATCTTTATTATTTCCTTTATTTGCAATCTTTATCATTACCTTTATTTGCCATCTTTATCAGTTCCTTTATTTGCCAATTCTATCATGTCCTTAAATTGCCATCTTTGTCATTTCCTTTATTTGTCACATATTAGTTATCGCTATGGCATATTTTATTCACCGTATTGAATCTTGATACTTTGTAGCAGTTCAGACCATACATGTTCTATTACATATATACATAGTTGTCATCTCAACAATCAAGACAATCAGTATTATGTTTATATTATTTTACCCTCGTTTTCTATCTCTATGTATACGTATTAATAATATAATATGCATGCAAGTGATATTAAAAAGCCATTTGCTAAAGAAATATTTTAATATAATTCATCCAATGAGAGCATTTTGATAAAGATCATTGTTTGATTTATTCAGTTACCCAATACAGTTATATTACCCGTTAGGGAAATAAATGTAAACTTTTATTTCTCCAGCTTCCTAATGGATCTATAAAGTTCGTTTTCGAAACCAACTCACATCGAATCCTTCTAAAGATAGATTAGTTATATCAGACACTAGAGACTAATCTCATTAACAATGCAAACAATGTAAACTCCTATGAGGTATATTTGATACGAATGACATATTTCAGTGAATGTGATCTACTTTACATTTTCTACAGACATATAAGTTCTTGTCATTAATCAACAGAGAGCAGTCAATAACTCTGCATATTTAATGATACTTCGTCTGTAGCCGTAGGTAAAAGAGCTATCACTCAGCAGTCACCATTGGTGGTTAGTTTTATTAGTGGAGGTGACCGGAGTACACGGAGAAAACCACCGAGCTGACATCGCAAGTCACGGACAAACTTTATCACATAATGTTGTATCGAGTACACCGCGTCTGAGCGAGATTCAAACTCGCAACGTTAATGGTGATAGGTACAGTCAAACCTGTCTTATGTGACATTTCAAGGGAACATCTACCTTACCAGTCTCATATGACCCGACAAAACAACAATCTACCACCAGGAAACCCACAAATGTTTGCTCCAAGTCATCCAATGATACGGCATGCGATTTATCCAAGCCATTATACTCAGCCAATGAACGTACTACAACAACTACAAACTCGTAATTAAGTTCTGATGATTTGACTAGGAAACACTGCAATAGTAAAAATGAGCCGTTGTCGATTTTATCTTTTAACATTGAAGGATTCTCCGCAAACAAACTGTATTTAGAAACATTAACTAGGAGATCTGACATTATGTTTATGAAAGAACACTGGATTCATACTTGGGGAAAGAGAGAAATTGAGGATTTTATGGACATTTTAGATTTTATGAGTCATATTAAATGTTTTGATGATGATATTTTAATGGATCCACTGGAATGTAGACGTGGCCAAGCGAGTGTTGCTATTTGTTACAATACAATAAAAATATTGCCAACCTTGTAGACAAATTACCTGATGGTGGAAATAGAGTCGTAGCCATACGTGTTAACACTGAAAAGCCAATCGTAATCATCTGTGTTTATTTACCAACTCGAGGTAACACGATCACAAAAGATGATTATATCATGGTGCTTGATGAACTGGCCGAAATAGTTACCAAATATAGAAATTCATCAGATATTTTGATCGGAGGAGATGTCAATGCCTCAATACATAGAAATAAACTAAATTCAAGAGACATTGACTTTCAAAAGTTGTTAATGGAACTCAATTTGAAAATCCCTGCTGTGTGCCCTGTGCAGAGTACTTTTTATCATTTTAATAATAGGGATGAATCCCAAATATACTATTTTGTCGAAAGTGTGGGAATGGTGGAAAAATACATAACATTCCAGAGGGAGCCTTTAAACACATCAAGTCATGATCCAATAATGGTGGTTATTAATAGAAAACTCTGTAAGAATCTGAATCATGGTGGAAAAGTACATACACACCGTATAAAATGGAACACTGTTGACTTGGATGAATATGAGAAATTGATTGAAATGGAAATGAAAGCAAAATTGAAGCAAGTTGAGACACTGACAGTCAGTAACGTTAATTCATTTGTCGGTTCAATCTGTGATACACTGGTCTCTACTGCCGAGAACCTGCAGCCCAAGAGGAAATCGAATGCTAAAAGAAAGCGTAAGTACACGTGGACTCTAGAAATGTCAAACTTGGCTAGCCAAGTAAAGCACTGCTACTGGAAATGGAAAAAGGAGGGTGGCAATAACAGGAAAAGTGGTAGTTATTGCAAAATGAGAGATATTAAAAAATGTCTGCGATCAGAATAGAGGAAGTGAGTGGCACAAAAGAGAAATAAACGTACGACAGAGATAATGGAACTTCGCGAAACTAATGACAAGAAGTTTTATTCTTTGGTAAATCACCAACGGCAACAAAACTCGTTAATAACTTCAAAATTGAAATATATGACAAAATAGCAGAATGTGAGAAAGCGATAATGGAAACATGGGGGGAATATTTTGAGGACCTGGTTATAATTGTCACAAACTGTATTGTTTAATGACAATAAAATTTTGAATTTGAATTTGAATTTGTAAATCTACCTAGCTTTGATGAAATGTACAAAACCTGGGTGGAAGAAGACAATAAAGCCCTACATACTAGTATATATTATAACTCGAACAAGGAACCACTGACAGAGGTCAATGAAAACGATGTTTTAAAGTATATATTTTCTTTTAAGAATGGAAAAGCACCTGATGTCTCAGAGGTAACAAGTGAGCAAAAACTTATCACTGTACTTACAATGCTAGTGAACTTTATATTTCAAAATAAACATATTCCGCCAATATTGAAAAGTGGAATTACCGACAGATAACCCACACTCTTACAGGAAAATTACAGTTACCAATCCGATCGATAAAATGATAGAAAAGCTACACCTATGTAGAAATACTCAACATATCTGTACAACACAGAGTGCCTTACAAAAAGGATTTACAGAAGGAGAGAGTCCAACCATTGCGGCGTTGATAGTGAAAGAACTATTCACTGAGGCTATTGAGAATAATAAATCCATTTTTATTGCACTAACTGATGCTCAACAAGATTTGATATAGTTTGGCATGATGGCCTGTTTCGGGAAATATACAAAGCAAACATAACAGGTGACAACTGGTTGTTATTCAAAGAATGGTACAACAATATGCAAACTAAAATAAAGTGGCAAGGACAGTTTTCTCGTATTTTTCATGAAATGCAAGGAGTCCGACAGGGTGGAGTTTGGTCCCCTGCTACATACAAGATATTTATTGACTCTCTTTTAACAACCTATGAGACCGAGAAACTTGGTGCACGGATAGGCTCAATCTTCTGTGGAGTTCCAACTGTCGCAGACGATGTGACCTTAAGTTTCATTTGATCCGTTTGAACTACAAACTATGCTGGACACTCAAATGGCACATGCGAATAAATTACGATACATCATCAGCAGTCATAAATCATGTGTCCTGCAGAGCAATAGTAAGGAAAACCATACTTGGAATATTAATGGCCAAAATCTGGAGCGGATAGATACAGCAACACATTTAGGGATCAAGAGGGATAATACGTCAAAAACTGGAACAAAGGAAATAGTCGCTGATAGAATTCAAATAGCAAGACGAACAGTATATGCACTATAAATGGGTGCCGGTTTACACGGTCTTATTGGTCTTAATCCAAGAGTTTCGATTCACCTGATAAACTGTTATATCATCCCGAGACTTCTAGACTTCTATACGGGCTTGATGTCATACAACGTTCTGCCAGTGATGTTAAAAACCTCAATGCATATTTTAACAAACTCATAAAGCAAATTCAGCATCTTCCTGAGAGGACTGCGAATGCTGGGGCATTATTATTGCTCGGTCAGATCCATAAGCGTATGCTATGTACATTCAGAAATGTTACAGCCAACACTAACTCCGTGGAGCAGAATATTGCCTACAGACAATTAGCCACCAAGTCAAATGACTCAAAAAGCTGGTTCATTAAAATACTCAAAATTACTCAGATATATGATCTTCCGTCGCCATATGATTTAATGGAAACTCCTCTAAACAAGAGAAAATGGAAAAAAAACTTGTTACAGACTCTGTAAATGTATACTGGACTTTAAAACTTAAAGATGAAGTTAATAGCAAAACAACTTTGGAATATCTGAATATAGATGATGTAATGATTGGCAAAACTCACAATATTTGGTATAGTGGTGGTGCAGAACCCTATGCTGTTAACAGATCCTGTCAAAGCGAAGTTAGCCTGTGAAACTTACACATTACAAAAGGATCGATCAAAATTCAGTAAACATTCTGCTAGTCCAACTTGCCAACTATGTAAAAGTGAACACTGACGACCGTCTTCACTTTCCTGCTTAGTGTAAAGCATTAGAGGAAATCAGGACTCCATTTATCAACAAGCTGAGATGTTACCTTGTAGACATTATACGTCCAAAACTAATGCTAGAACTTTTTGACGATAGTGCCAACTTACTTCAGTTGATCATAGACTGCTCAAGATTCCATTTTTTGTCATTGAACCAACAACACAGAATTGAAAAGATAACATCTGGTCTGTGTTTCAATTTGCATCAGAAACGAGCTTCACTTTTACTGTAGTGATGACATGGGTTGGAATTTATTTATTGGCTTATTTGTGATGCTGATGAACTAATGTACAGTGTATATATGAACTCGTAATTGCAGACTCAAAAATGTCGACAGTTTTATTCAGGTCTGTGTCTTTCAATTGGTGGTCATGCACAGCACTTTAAAAAAAAAAATTATATAGCACTTTTTACTGACTTTAAATTTTAATAGTGCACCATTTTAAAATAAGGATTGTGTCTTTACTCGAAGTTCTTAAATTCAATTTGGATATGTATTTCACTGTATGGATATAGATAAGGAGGAGCTACACACTGACGACTAACAGCAATGCCAGTGGTTCATCTGATATAGGTGGTATATACAGGATAGGTAAAGGTAAAAGTAAGGTGTAACATGAAATCATTCTTTTCCTTTGATCTTTTTTGAGCCCAGACTAATAACCGGGAGTAAGCCCAGATGATTCTTGAAGGTTCAGCAGTTTTCGCTCTGGTTTGTAATTTTTGTTTTCTATTTTACATAGTATGGAAGCTACAATTCAGTAAATATACAGTGTACAAATTAAGCTGCGATAGAACAAAAATATATTAATGTTAAACAAACAGGATGAACAAAAATATATTAATGTTAAACAAACAGGATGAACAAAAATATATTAATGTTAAACAAACAGGATGAACAAAAGTATATTAATGTTAAACAAACAGGATGAACAAAAATACATTAATGTTAAACAAACAGGATGAACAAAAATACATTAATGTTAAACAAACAGGATGAACAAAAATACATTAATGTTAAACAAACAGGATGAACAAAAATACATTAATGTTAAACAAACAGGATGAACAAAAATACATTAATGTTAAACAAACAGGATGAACAAAAATACATTTAATGTTAAACAAACAGGATGAACAAAAATACATTTAATGTTAAACAAACAGGATGAACAAAAGTGATACTTTAATATGGGCTTACTATTTGTTTTCTGTAATGTTTATAGCTTGGATTATATTTTGCACTGAATATATCTTCAACAGTTGATGTAAACATTTTACTTTCAGTTGTATGGGAACAGAGAGCCGACAACAGACGACCATGGACACATATGGCCTTTTTGGTCAGGCGTGTAAAAAGCCAAATTAAAAAAAAAAAAGTATGATCTAGATATATTTATGGTATTGACTAGCTGCAGAATCGTAGCCCTTTATGGTCCTTTTTTTTTTTGGCGGACCATGCCTGCCAAAAAAAGAAAAGAAAAAAAGACCATAAAGGGCTACGGTTCCGCAGCTAGGTATTGACAAGCAATCAAAGAAAGACATCTTTAACACTTCAATTCTGGACAGATGACATGGTAAGCAGACATAATTCTCAAAAGGGGCTATCCCAGGACTTTTCTACCGAATTTAGTTCAATTCAAAATATTTAATTGTTTGTAAAAGTAAACAAATGGATTGAATAAAAGGCAATACGTCCATGTAGAACCTTTGGTATACAAGATGGGTAAAATGATTAGAAATAATACATATATGTACACATACATATATCAACCATATTAATGTAATAATTATCCATAAAATATGCTAAAATGAAGATACAAGGGACAATGAAAATATTGTTTAAATAAGAGGCACATGTGACACAAGTCTCACTTAAGAAAATAAAAAGGTGAACTGAATAAAAATCGAAGTAACTTGAGAAGTCAGAGTTCCTGGTGGCCATATTGGATTTCTGCTAAGACTAAAAGTAACAATTTCTACTATGTTCCATGAAATTCCAGACAGCCAAACTGGAGAAGTTTAGAATATCTCAGCCAGTCAAAGACTCTGATGGTCATAATGGCTAGATTCCCAATCAGTCCAAAAAGCAACAACTTTTGATCAGTACATCACCACAAACATTTCTGCAATTTTTGTGAGCTTAAAATATAGCCTTTTACCAACCTGGAAAACTTAAAAATGATGCAGCCTTCTCGAGACAGTGGCAGCCATGTTTGATCAATCATTTTTATTATATTCTAAGTAACTGAATCAAAGAACATTTTGAAAATGTCTCATCCAATCAGAGGCTTTGGGGGCATATATATTGGATTTCTAATCGGTCCAATAAATAACAGATGGGAAGTACTCAAACATTTCTACAATGTCTTATGAATATAAGAAGCCAAACAGTAGAACAAATTTGATCTGTCTGAAAATTAACCATAACACCTGGTCAGGTCCCGAGAAAACCACGGACCTGTCAAAAGTCATTGACAAACTTTATCATATAATGTTGTATTAAGTACACCTCAGTACAAATGGGGATCCAAATTCACAACTTTTGTGGTACTTGTAATTACTGTTTGAAGATTTCTACTGAATTACAAGCAAAGGGAGATAAACACAACTTAAATAATGGCAAAAAATATACTATCTTCATGAGTTTCATATATTCGTGTAATGTATTAGTTAAGTTCTACCACATCTGGTTTGTCTTTGTCATTTTATTGTTAATGTTTGCTGTCGTCTTTTACCTTAATTCCAACAATATAGGAAAGTTCACTAATTGAGCAGGAACTGCTACTCTTCCGGAGCACCTGATGTTCACCCCCGTTTTAAGTGTGGTTCGTGCTGCTCAATCTAGTTTTGTGTGTGGAGTTTTATAAACTACTGTTTGTCTTTTTGTTCTTTATCATTTGTCGCTGTGCTGTCTGTTCTGATTTTAAATACAGCTTCTTATTACCTCTTCGGTATCTTTAAACTTTTCATAAAATATTTCAGCTCAAAATAATAAGTTTCAATATTACAAGCTAAATGTCACAACAATATCAAATTCATTCAAAATAAGTTTGGAGGAATTCAATTTTGTTCCTTCTGCTATGGAAATCAAAGATGTGTATTGATATTCATTATAAAAAAAAAACACACAGACAAATAAATAAATTTATTTTGTTCCTTTGGAATGGTAAAAATATCATCTTTTTTTTTTTTTGGTAACTGTAAAAATCAACAAAAATTCACAATAAAATTTATAAATGTACAATAACACTTTCAAGCAAATAATAAACATAAAATGGCTAAAACTACTCTCATAAAATATTTTGATTTCAAAGTCCATTTTTATACAAAATTAATATGATCATATGAAAACTTGGTAAAAAACAGCAAAGTCTGACAATGGCAAAATATGAAAAATCATCAAGCTCAAGTTTCAGACATAATAATTCAAAAACTTTGCTTCATAAATCAAAATACTGAATAGTCATTTTAGCAAAAAGTTTCTACAAAAATGAATATCTCCATTTTTAGAGAAAAAAATGAGAAATAAGGTCACATACTTTGGTATAAAATATGTAGTGATTTAATTAATTTTCCATATGATTACTCCTTCAAAGCTGTATTTGTAAGAAGCTTAGTATTTAATATAAAAAAGTACAAACATAACATTTGTTTTCTCTGTCAACCCACGTGTTCCTTAAACATGTGATGCTATAATTTGAGTTGGACTCAAATGTTGTCATATAATTCCACTGCACTGCACAATCCTACTCAAATTTAGCGACTAATGTGACTATTAATTGTGTAAATTTGGATACTGACAATTATGAAGGGGGAAAAAATTAGGTACATTTGTAATTGTATGTAAACTGAATTGTTTACAGAAATCTCCCAAATGTACCTCATTGATGGATTTAGACACTATTCTCCCCATTTAGCCCATATTTGCCTTTTGAAAATGGATCAAGGTACTTCTCATTATAACAGTTAAATTATACTCACAATTACATATTTATAGATATACAACATCCCTATTTTTGATTGCTATCATCTCCCCCTCCCCTTTTGACCCCACCCCCATTATAAAAAAAAGTACAGAAGCTAACCATTTCACCTAGAAAAAATTGTTCATATTATTTCACTCCATGTAAAAGTAAAATTTGTTGATAATCATTTGAGTGATAACTGTATAAGTTCAGAACATAATTCATTTGTATTTCATTTTCTATTACCTCCCCTTTATAGAGTATTACCTCCCCTTCATAGAGTAGATTGTGTTGATAATTCATTTGTTTTAATATGTAAGTTAGTATGTCAGATCAACATTTCAGTGTTGAACCTCCTGACTATGTGTGTAATCTGAATTAAACAGGAAGATGGTTCTCTTACTGTTCAAACATGCTATAATATGTTCTTATTTTTTGTTATCGATTGAAATCGATTACATAATTAACATGAAATCAAATTATATCTTACTTTTGTTGAATGTATCAATCAAGTATATGTTGTGAGATTTAAGAAAATAATAGAAGATGTGTCCATAATACTTCCAGCTAAAGTAAACAGGTATTTTTCAGCAAACCAAGGTACATACCTAAAGAACTAAAAAAGTGGTAAAGTCCAAAATCGAACTTGACCTTACTTTTATGGTCATCAACCAAGTGTTTAAATTTTAAATTTCAAATGATTTAAAGAAAAGAAACTTAAGATCTTGAGCGGAAACTAAATGTGGGACTAACGCAAACGGATACAACTGAATTCCTAATGGCACCCAACAGCGGCGACATAAAAAGATATTTAGGCAAAAATGATAAGCAATGCAATGTAAGTGGAATCTGAATAATGGATAGAATAGGTGATAATTTTTCTATGCATTATCAGTATTTGTTTAGAAAATAAACTTACTTTGACAGTAGAAAATAGACTAGCCATAACAAAACAATTTGCCATGTAAATAAATTTAAGCAATATTTGTTTTTATATTAATTTTGTCGACTTTGTACATTCAATCACATCATTCATGTCACAGAAAATTATCTTTTATTGGAAAAATAATCTATCACAAAAGTCACAATTATTTTTCTTCTACTATGTAAATATGTGTGTATCTTCTACACAAAACATGTAGTCTTGAAGAAACTTTTATTTCTTCTCAAAAAGTCTTATGTCAAATTGATTAGATATGCAATTTGATTGAGATCCTTATGAAATACAAATCACATGCTTGGTGTACAAGTAAGAACATGATTTGATGAACTGTTACACCATATGCTCAACTTTTGTCGAACTGTTACATCATACGCTCCATTTTTGTTGGTTAACCAATCAAATAAGAGCTAATCAAAAGATTATGCATCTTCATATCTTTCTGCTTCACATTATTTAACTTATCTTCAGTGAAGCATGACATTTCAAATTATAAACTTCAAAAGTTCAAAGTTCACAAGCTAACCAATCATATCACACATTGTTCAAGTAAATTGTATTGATAACATTTGATTGATAGCTGTATAAGCTCAGAACTGAATCCACTTTTAGTTCATGTTCTATTACCTCCCCTTTTGAGAGTAAATTTTGTTGTAAACTCCTTTGCTTCAAATTTTCTTGTAAACTCATTTACTTAATTTGTGAGTTAATTTGGCAGATAAACGTTTGAGTGTTGAACCTCCTGACTGGGAATGAGATGACGGACTGCTCTGCCAGACTGCCGATGCTGCTGGAATCTTGGTGCCTGCAAAATGAAATAATAGAAATAATGAACATTTAAATAATGTGGTACAAGCAAACGAGCAGGATACACAAAATTATATCACCTGTCCATGTCTGTCCTGAAAAATGAGGTCCAGGTAAAGTGGTATGTGTTGCTAATATTTATGTTTACTTAATTATTTCTTGTTGTATATTTCATACAAAACTATTGCAATATAAATTAAACCAGAGGCTCACCTGATTATTTATGTACTGTTTGGGTTCAATCAAGTTTTTGAGAAAGATTATTTCATTCATTAAACTTAATGAAAAATTCCTGATTGTTTAACATTTCAGTTTTCTGATTGTCCATCATACCCTTTCCTGATTGTCCCTAAAATGCCTTACATTTTTGATATGCATGAACCCAGTTGCTGGCAAAGGGTTAGCAATTCCTGTTTTTTATAAGAAACCTTTTGTGTTAGCTACAGTCAAGTCCAGTAAAAGTATTGTTGATGATAGAGGAATGGAAATATTTATGTAAAGGGAAAAAATCCATTGCCATTTGAGCAATGGAAGTTTTGTATCAGTCAACAAGTTCATGGCGACGACTGTATAATCTTTTGTCTCCAACACTTAATTTCATATGAAGTAAAATAGTTCTAGATAATGCTATACTCACTAGTCTCTGTTTTATCTGGTGATTGTGTCTTGGTAGATTTTTTCTTGGGTTGTACTTTACTTGTCCCTCCTTTTGATGGTCCATTCCTTGATGATCCTTTCTTCTTTCTTTCAATCTAAATACAAATAATTTCTTCTTTAACCAGTATAGTTACTATATGGATTAGATTATTAGTTTTTAACACAAATTTCAACAATATTTTGGGTCCATCATGGTCATAATCGTATGGTAATTTGGATCATAACTACCTATGCAATCAGTGCCTATCGCCACTAACATGTTAGTTCAAACCCAGTTCAGGCGAGGTGCACTCCATACAACAATATGTGATAAAGTTTGTCAGTGACTTGCGACAAGTCAGTGGTTTTCTCCGGTTCCTGCACCAATAGAACTAACCGCAACGATATAACGGAAATATTGTTGAAAGTGGTGTTAAGCTAACCAAACCATCAACAATATTTCAGTGATGTCGCAGCAGTCATTTTTTTATGATGGAATACCTTAAAAAAAAAGAGCCAGTGCATGGGCTGCAGAGCATATCCAAGAAAGATAACTAATTCTGTGCATTCTTATGTACAGAATTTCGACACCTATTAGAAATATTTCTGAACATGATACTGATAGGAACCAAATATTTTTGCAAATGTATTTTCAAGTGGAGAAACATTTGTATTTCATAAGAAAAAAGTTAAAAATCTCTATCTAATAATAAACATAGTACTACTACATACATGAATGATGTCATGCTCGGCTTGGCTTTTATCCATGATAACAAATTTTCCATTTGTTTTCCATTCTTTCTGAGCCAGGTAGACATTTTCATCGTCATCAAGGATACGTTTGTCAGGATGGTCTGTACTGTGTCTTCTGGCATGTGGACTTTGTGTTTCACCACTGGGGCCTTCTACTTCTTCAACAAGAACAAATTTCCTCAGATTTTCAGGGTCTGATCTGTGGGCTTTCATCATTGCCTGAAACAGTTACATGAAAATATTACATCATTTCACTCTATTCAAATTCTACAAAACATTAGATAGCTGTGTTTATGACAAAGGGGTAATTTACAGTACAATTATGGCTACATTGTATCTCATCTTGGCTTTATCTGAATCAATTGGGGGGCTGTCGTGATCGTATTGCAGTTGGTTTTACAACTACCTGTGCAATCAGTGCCTATCACCACTAAAGTTGTGAGTTAGAACCCTGTTCATGACGAGGTGTACTTGATACAATATATATGTGATAAAGTTTGTCAGGTTGATGGTTTTCTCCACCAGTAAAACTGACCTCCTCAATATAACTGAAATATTATTGAAAGTGACGTTAAACACCATAAACCTAAACCTAAACCTAACCTGAATCAATTGTCTTAAAACAATAGGATATGAGAATCTACAAACTAATTGGAATGGTTGATAGAAGTTGTACATTGTTAATTTAATTCATATATATGGTATTTACTGTGTAATAAGAATAACATTTACTTATTAAAAGTCTGTAGTTATGTTACACATATAAGGTAGATATGTAGATTTCATCACATCATAAAGTTTGAATTTTACTTCTTGTATTTTTTTTAGTTCATTGTAAACTTTTGAGATGTTTTGATTTCTCACAAAAATGAAAGTTGGTATTTGATAAAAAAAAAAAGAAGAATATATAGAATCATAGGACATGGATGCCCCACTTCAAGCTAAAGTTAACAGTAGCATAATCCCGGAACGGAAAAAGTGATAAGAACGGATTACTATTATGGTCCCTCACCTTGTGTATAAATTTCAAATTATTTCCTTAAGGGGAACTTCAGTTACTGAGCCAAATCCAAATGGGGGAACATACATGGTTAAAACTGAATGACCCTGACACTAAACGGTGCTGGCATGAAATTAAGTACATTACCTGTAATGTTATAAATATAATATTATCTTACACTAAAGGAAATATATATATGCAACCTGTTATTTATTTTTATATATACATCAGAGGCAGATCCAACCAATTGCATAAGGGGGAGCCCATTTTATTTTTTTGAGAAAAAAAAAATCGAATTTCAAAACAATTTGTTTTAAGAAAAATCAATAGATACCGAGGCGTAATTCAAAGCGATAATTACAAAACATGGTAAAAAGAAAAATGACAAGGACGAAATTGGAAATAATCTATCAAAACATGTTTTTATCAGTCTATAACTTAGCTCAAAAAGAGGAGGAGCCCTCTCCCCTAACTTAGCTCAAAAAGGGCCCCCCCCCTCTGGATCCACCTATGTACGTATATCTATTTCAATTATATTAAGTTAACTGTACCTGTGTAATGATGTCTTGGGCTGTGCTAGATATTGGTGCTTTAAATATTGTATAGGGTTGGTCTGGAGCAACATTGTATACACACACAATGAATACTTGTTCTACACTCTCCCAGTCACCAGCTGGGTCATTCTCACATTTTATTCTCTGGTAAATAAAAACAGGAATTATGAATAACAACTAAACGAATCCTGAAGAGAAGCAACATATATCTTTATCTGCAAAACCTTGATCTATAGCAATTGCAATTTTTGTCCAGTAGAGTCAGTGAAGAATATTATATAGGTTACACTGACTCTTTTTTAGATAGAAACCATACACTAATATTTAATTCAATTTTAATTAGGTAATAAAATACAGATAATGAGGACAAGATTAGCAGTATATTAGGAAAAATGTTTTTGAATATTTACCCTAAGATTCTATGCTAAAAAAAAGTTTGAAGGCACCAAAGAGGTAATCAGAATCTGTACCTCAAAGAATGACAGACACCACAATGACCAAAAGGACAAACGATCTAAACAACATTACACATAAAACTAAAGATTGAGTAACACAAGCCCCACTAAAAATCTGGGGTGTGGTTCAGAAGTGTAAGCAATTCCTGCTCCACTAGTGACACCTCTTGCAGTGATGATCGTAGTGTTTTTTTTAATTAAGTAAAATTAAGCAATCTGTTAACACAAAACATTTTCCATTTAGAATCAACTCAGAAGGGAAGAATCCCAATGCAACAATAAATTTATTCCATGCCCTAATTTCAAAATGGTACTAACCTGTCGTTCCCTTGACAACATTGTTGTAATCCAGGCTCTGCTACTAGGATCCTAAAATGAATTAAAATTTTCATTTATATAATGAACCTATTAATCCAATAATTAACATAATGAATAAATCAATATTGATATCAAAATTAACACTTTTCTTTTATGAATTGGATATAATTTGAAATGTATTTGTGAAATTAAACAGAAAAAAAACCCAGACTAAATATTATAAGTGGGGTGGGGGAGGTGTGTAGCTATATTACCAGTACCTAGACCTATATGCTTGTATGGCATTTGTTGCTTCATAACAGATATTGGTGTGTAAAGATCAAAGGAAAAATTAACAAATAATTGATAAACAATATTATTACTTACATCACTGACTTTCCTCAGTATAAATCTTCCTGCCCCTGTCCACCTGTTCTGTGCCTGTAATACTTTTTCTGTCATGTCTAATATTCTTTGTTCACATGCTCTCTCTTGTTCTTTTTTCTCCCAGCCACTCTGTACCTCCTCCACCAAAACATAGTTCCTGACAACAACATCGTCAACTTTACCTGCTTTGTTCAGTGCCTAGTAGAATAAAGTACTATTCAATTGCAAAATGAAAACTATATGAGTACCATATTTAGGCCTAAAACAAATATAGCAGTGTTTAGGGTAACCAGACCCTAACTTTTTTATAACCTTTTGTCAACAAGCACTGAAAAAGTCACGATGACTACAGTATATAATCTAAGTAATAAATAATGTTAAAAAAAGTAATGAGCCTACCTACCTGACTGAACTGTTTTCAGTATGTTACCTTAAACAGATTTTTTTTTTATTTGGCCTTATTTGAATATAAACCAAGATTTCCAAATATAGGGTTATTGCTTGTTTGCTGTTTAGCGCTAACTTTAGCAGTATTTAAGGCATATCGTGGCGTGAATAAATTTATGGAATACGTAAATTAGACTTTAAGACTGCATAGACATAACATTCTCCAGGAAATAAAATAATTTATGGTTTTTTTTGTTGGTTTTTAACGCCACTTTCAACAATATTTCAGTTATATCGTGGCAGCCAGTTTATTGGTGGAGGAAACCGGAGAAAACCACAGACCTGTCGCAAGTTAATAATTTATGCACTAATTACCTGGCCTATAGAATCATATACTGATGTGTCTTGTGTAACCTTCAGAATAACATACTCATCAGGGTCATTCACCCCGTACACACTGATGAAGAACATACGTCTCTTTATTCTGGCACAAATGGGAACAACCAGCTGAAAGGTGAAAAGTTAACTATTAAACTGACATATGTAGTTATTAATAATAAAATTGTATTCATATTATCAACAATATTTTCAGTTAACCAAAAACTACTCTAAACTGGACAGCAAATTGTTATTATTTGATATTTTTCTGTTTTCTGATCAAAAACAAGGGTGAATTATCATAATTTAATTTTAATAATTTTGTGGGAACCATTTTGGAAAAGATTTACTTTACATTAATAAAAGAAGAATATGTTCATAGAACACAGATGACCTAATTTCCAGCTAACATTATATCAAATGAGATGTTAATCAGAAAACAGCTTTCACCAGATGAAGATCAACTACTGCTAGAGCATAAAACAGACAAAAATTGAAAATTTTCATTTGATTAAGGGGCATAACTCTGGTATCATACAATTCATAATTGATAAAAATCTAACTTGACCTGTCTATTTTGGTCTAATATATCGAGGAAAAATTTTCAGAAAACTTAGACAATCTCTATGCCTTTATATCTTTTTTCTGTATGGATGATCTTTATCATATTTTTCTGGGTGAAACATGAGATGTCTATGATACCTATATATAATATTTCTATTATTATTCATTAAATGAATCTATCACTTACATCACGACCACTTTCTGAAGAATCTTTCCCTTTGGCAAACGACCATCGTTTTGCCGATGAACTGTCGAGATATTCATTTGCTTCTTCAGTACTACACATTTCTTCTTCATGCTTGGAGTAGATAAACAAAGTGGCCAGTTCTAAAGGTTGATTACTGGCATTTCTAAGTCTAACATGACGATAGCCTGCAACGAGTCATCCAAATATTGATACCATAGTTGGTTGTGTATACTACACATGCATATATTATACAAACCCTTTACATAGTCATTTCAATGATCTAAATGAAAAGAATTACAATGAAACTTCTCTAAACTGAACCTCCTTTGGACCAACTTTTATTTTCAGTATAGAAATTCTCTGTCAGATAATAATGACATAATTCTTTATATAATAAATTTAGTAATGGCTTAAATTAACTACATCACATATGAAGCCCAAGTAGTAATTATGGATGACACTGTTCTTTTTTGTTGTTAATTCTTTGAGACAGTATATGATTGAGGCTGGCATCAAGTGATGGAGTAAACTGTTGTTTAACACCAAATGAGCAATTTTTATGTGATATCGTGGTGACATTTGATGAAGTGATGATGATGTCCAATTTGCAAATACCAATTTCAGTCATATGTTTGACCTGACTGGGGCTCAAACACACAATCTACTGCAATCGAGGTGAACATGCTAACCACCACACCAAAATTTTTGGTGTTTAATGCCACTTTCAACAGTATTTCAGTTATATCGTTGCGATCAGTTTTATTGGTGGAGGAAACTGGACTATCTGGAGAAAACTACTGATCTGCCGGAAGTCACTGGCAAACTTCATTACATAATGTTGTATCTAGTAAACCTCACTCACTATAAGTGAGATTTGAACTCACAACTTTAGTGGTGATAGGCACTGATTGTATATAAATCCAATTACCTTAAGATCATGACCACGACAGCCCCCAATGTGATTTTAGCATTAATCAAAACAAGATATACAAGCAACATAAACAGTGCGTAAGTAATGGTGACATGATCTAAATTATCATACCTGGTCTTAGACATTTGAGTGGTACAATTCTTTGAGACAGTATATGATTGGTGCTGGCATCTATGACAACAAAACGAATGAAGGCCAAATCATGGAACATCACCTATTAACAAACAATGAAGAAATATTGAACAAAAAATGAAATAGTTTATTGTTGTCTAAGAAACAAAGACAAGACATCAAGTTGAAATGTGTTAATAACTTTGTAACAATAGTATTTAAGAACTGAATGTAATCTTTTGCAGTTTTATTTCGGTTTATTGTGATTAACGTCACTTTCAACAATATTTCAGTTATATCGTGGCGGTCAGTTCTATTGGTGGAGGAAACCAGAGTACCCAGAGAAATCCACCGACCTGCTGCACAGTCACTGTCAAACTATATAAAATGATAAATAGCCTATGGACTAGAAAAATCAATGAATCATCAATAGAACCACTTGAGGGAAAACAACAATTGATTATTGCCAACCTTGTTGTGTTAAGGTGAACTTAAAATCTGTTTTGTTGTGGCACTAAACCATGAGAACAAACTCAATTTACAAATCCTCTAATGTAACAGATGGGAGGGTTGAGATCCCATTCGCCAGTTTAACCCCACCACATGTTTGTACCTGTCCCAAGCCAGGACATAGATTTTCAACATCCACAAAGTCGGGGTTCTCCTCCTCTCGTTTTTTGTGTTCGGTGAATTAAGGTAAGAGTTGACAATTTGTTTTGTTGATATTGATGGAATTGTTGACCCTCATTGTTTTCTGTTCACTTCTCTTTTCATTATGTAACAAAAATATTATTACGACAAATAATTTTTACATTTTATAAATTTACCTGAAACGTTATGTCATCATTCCAAATTGGATTGAGAGAATTTCTGGAGACGACTTTTGTTTTATGTTTGGCACAATCTACAGGTATACCAATAATTTCTACTTCTACAAAGGTACTAGCTGTATGTGTATTACTGATGTACTGACCAGATATTACCTGTAAAGAAACATGATCATATTAAAGGCTGCATTTTAATTTCATCGATTTTAAGTCTTATTCATTTGCACTACAAGACCATATTTCATTTTTGCCAATTTAATAAATTATAGCAATCTGTAGTATAAGATTACATAAAGGTGTGTTTACGCTGTCAAATTTTTCCTGCTAATTCATTTCAAAATTGACCTGTGCACCTTTCTCAAATATAAATTTGAGAATCCCAGGTAAGTAAAATTACAGTATATACTAATTAATAGATATCATAATATTGAAAATAATTGACTCCTCTTTACCTTAAAATTCTTTTGTAGTATTCCAAAAGAAAAATCTTAATCTTAAAACTGTTTTAATAAAACTCACATGTAATGTCAACTTTGTTGCATGTAATCCATCAAATTCTTTGTCCCAGGGATTGAAATGATTGTACATCATGTGACTTTTGTCCCACATGACTGCAGGTTTCAGCACATAGCCACTCTGTCCATTCTGTTCAAACATGGCCATATTGAGAGCCATTGCGGTGTCTGAAAATAATTAAGCCAAGTGTTTACGTTATACTTGGGTGGTAAACATTCAACGTCATGCCTTTACTATCAACTTTAAGTCGTAAAATATATTTCACTGAATTTAACCCGATCTCAATTTTCTCCAATTTAATAGCACAGTTGAAAAATATTTTTTGTACAGTAGAGTACAATAGAGAAAACTGTATTGTATTTCAAGCTCTGCTAGCATCAATCTTGGTTTTACTGTCAAAAATATCAAGCCTTCCTAGCTCCACTATGCATTGCTAGAAAAAAATCAATTTGTGACAGTAAAACCAGTGACTGATATTGGCAAAGCTTAAAATACTAGACCGCTATCTTCAAACTATTAGTTCTTTATTTTGAGATGACGTTGGCAAAGCTTAAAATACTAGACCGCTATCTCCAAAATATTAGTTCTTTATTTGAGATGACGTTGGCAAAGCTTAAAATACTAGACCACTATCTCCAAAATATTAGTTCTTTATTTGAGATGACGTTGGCAAAGCTTAAAATACTAGACCGCTATCTCCAAAATATTAGTTCTTTATTTGAGATGACGTTGGCAAAGCTTAAAATACTAGACTGCTATCTCCAAAATATTAGTTCTTTATTTGAGATGATGTTGGCAAAGCTTAAAATACTAGACCGCTATCTCCAAAATATTAGTTCTTTATTTGAGATGATGTTGGCAAAGCTTAAAATACTAGACCTCTATCTCCCAGATATTAGTTCGTTATTTGAAATATACAAATACAGAAAATAAATATTTTTGTTCTTTACTTTTACTTACCTTCTGTTTGATAATTAAGAGCAACCATCTGAAGACCAAAAGCCCAGAAAATGACAGGATTAAAGTTGGAAGAGTCAATCCTCATTCCTGATGGGTATGTCCTCATTAACTGCTTCTCAGTATGAGTAAAAAAGGTTAAGGCATATCAATTCTGGTTTTGGTTTGGTTTAGTTTTATGGTGTTCAATGCCACTTTCAACAATATTACAGCTATTTTGTGGTGGTCAGTTTTATTGGTGGAGGAAACCGGAGTACCCGTAGAAAAACCACGGACCTGTCCCAAGTCACTGACAAACTTTATCACATAATGTTGTATCGAATATAGGATCCAACAGATTGTTATCTTGAAATTGTTTTGCTAAGTGGCATGATGATGACGTCACACTGTTTTCAATTTATAAATCATAATCTCTCTTAGTAACAAGATATGATTATAATCTAATGATTATGAAGTCTCCGAAACCGGCCACTGACAACAGGTTTAAATAAACATTTTGCATTGTGACAAATTCTGAGCTTGATTTTTTGCGGCATTGTGGCGGCCATTTTGAAAATGGAGACAGGTAGAAATTTTGCGATGCCGGGAATCAATTCAGGATATCATAATCTACCTACATATGAAATTTCGCTGAAATCGAACAAAGTTGAATTTGTGAGGTATTGTGGCGGCCATTTTGAAAATGGCGACCAGTAGAAATTTTTCGTTGTCATGAATCAATTCGGGACATCATAATCTACCTACATATGAAATGTCGTTGAATTCGGACAATGTTGAATTTGTGCGGTATTGTGGCGGCCATTTTGAAAATGGCGACCGGTAGAAATTTTGTAATGTCGGGAATCAATTCGGGACATCATTATCTACCCACATATCAAATTTTCATGATATCGGACAATGTTGAATTTTTACCGCCCATTTTTTGTGCCGTGTTTTGGCAGCCATTTGGAAAATGGCAGACATCTTGAAAATTTTGACAACACAGAATTGCTCCTCTAATGTTGACCTATCACTATGTCAAATTTTATGTCTCTATCACTATCCAATTAGAAGTTATGAACATTAATACCTAAAAATATGGCTTTATCACAAATCTGAAAACTTTAGGATCAACTAGAAACATATATCTATATCTCCACCAAGTTTCATGAAATTCTGTCCAGTAGTTTCTGAGATCTGCCGTGGACAAGTTCATGGTCCACGGAAAGAAAGAAAGAAAGAAAGAATAATAATAATAATAATATTAATGATAAGAAACGGAGCAAAAACAATAAGTCTCTCAACGTTGTTTGGGAGACTTAATAAAACCTTGTAATTGATATATATACATTGCATATACAGTCAAACCTGTCATCTCTATTAAGTAGTCACCTGCATTGAAAGGTCCCATTACTCTTGTCCTGTCATAGAAAATTTGATATCAATTGAACCTCTTTTAAGAGGTCACCTGTCCTATAAGACCACTTTTCCTTGTCCCAAGGGTGACCTCTTAATACAGGTTTGACTTCTGTATATTAATAATTGCAAATATTTCATTGTAATAAACAAAAAAAACTTATGAGTGATATATTTTCGTCTTATAAAAGGATATTTGATGACTCCTATGGGACTACGTCGACATAACTGCTTGGCCTTGTTTTCATTGAGTGATGACACTTGGTAACATGGTGGTACACTGTCAGGTCGTCTCTGTCTTATCATGCTGGATGACACACTTATTTCACTTTTCTCAGATAATATAGTAGGCGTACTAGGATTACTACTCAGTATACCACTTCTTCTGATGCCCTTCTTCTTCAGTGAAGTGTTGGGACTTATTGTTAAACCTGAAATAAATAATTGTTTATAACATTGTCATGACAACTGTTCTTCTTCAAAAGTTAATCTTGAACAGTTATTGTTCTCTCCCATCAACCAGGGGTCTGAGTGGCTCAATGAGTTAGGTCGTTGGATTTAACAACTCATACAAGCCTATCACCAATACGGCATGGGTTTGCGCCCAGCTTTGTAAATTACAAAAAAGGGTGCACTCGACTCGCAGCCGCAAGTGATAAAGTTTACCAGTTGCTTGCCCAGGGTCGATGGTTCTCTCCGGGTACTCCGGCTTCCTCCACCACTAAAACTGGTCGCCATGATATAGCTGAAATATTACTGAAAGTGGCGTTAAACACCAAAATTCAAATTCAAATTCAAATTCTAACATCAACCTCTGTCAATGTCCTATTAATTCAAATTTGTGTGCAAAATATCAAAATAAATATAACAGAATTAATTGGATACTCCAGTATTGATTTTTTTTTAGGTGAATCTAATTTCAGCACATCAATTTGTTATTATATACGATAAGAAATCAAAGGTCATAAAACAAATCAACACACAAAGTTTAATTTCATTTGCAATTTATTATTTCTAACCTCATTCATTACAAAATACGATTAAAGTCATAATTTTCAATTCACAATAAAATATATTCCATACCTCGAAACTTGATTGCCTGGAAGTACACAACAAGATCAGACAACTCTTTGGCAATCTGGCTCGTCTTTTTGTTCTGTTTGGTTTTAATAGGAGTCTTGTCTAGAGGTTCGTCTTCAAAATGCCAATCATCTGACTGGATCCTTGAACCTCGTCCTGTTCTGTCACTAAATGAACCAGATGAAGTTCTGTTAGAAGTAGAATTGAATATTATATAGGCAATAATCCTAATAGACTATTCCCACGGTCCTAACCGCATCGTTGGTGTAATGGTTAACATGCTCGTCTCGAGTGCGGTAGATCATAGGTTCAAGCCCCGATCAGGTCAAACCAAAGACTATATAATTGGTATTTGTTGCTTCTCCGCTAAGCACACAGCATTAAGGAGAAAGAGCAAAACTGGTTGGTTCGGAATCAGAGTAATGTGTCCGAATGTGGGTGACATGTCTACACATGGACTGTTGTTTCAGTGAGCTAGCACTATAAAAACTCAGTACAAAGTGGATCTCATCATCATCTCATTGAAAATTAACTTGATCTCGCCATGATATGGCTGAAAAAATGCTGAGTTGGCATTAAACAATAATCACTCACTCACAATTCCCACATTCCTAACTTGATTCTAAAATTATACATTTTTTAATGTTTTTATAGGAGTTATTTCCCTTATGGAGGGAAAAAAGGTGCCTGTTCCATGCAAGGACAATGGTAAGGACAAAAAATTTTGAGTATGGTTTTCTCAAAACTTGTAGATATTTGAGCCCTGTCAAAAATAAGAGAATAATTTTATAGCATATACAAATTGACAACATTAAAATTCTGTACAGAGTATGGGAAAAATATATGAAATTTTCATCTGAAACTATGCTAAAAATTAAAATTTAAAGAACAATGCTTTTATTGCTGTTATTCATAGTTCTAAATGACAGATAAATGAAAACAAGTATAAAATATTTCTAAAATGTTTGTATTGGCAAGGATTTATTTCCAGACTGAGTAGACTAACCTCCCCTGATAATCAGATGGTGTACTGCTTCGCCCACGTTCATCCTGATCTCCAGTTTGACTGTCTTGACTATCAACTGATGTTCGAAGCTGCTCTTTAACTGCAAAACAGGTTAAACATTAATATAACATAATCTATCAATATTATGATATCACATACGATCTTCCATATTTAATAAGGGGCTGTTGTGGTCGTGATCGTATGGTAGTTGGATTTACAACTACCTGTACAATTATTGCCAATCACCACTAATGTTGTGATTTAAAATCCTGCTTATGGCGAGGTGTATTCTATACAACATTATGTGATAGTTTGTCAGTCACTTGCAGCAGGTCGGTGATTCTCTCTTGGTACTCTGGTTTCCTCCACCAATAAAACAGCCAAGATATAAAGATATTTAATAATCAAAGACATTGCCTTTTAAAACATAAGACCTTTGTGTGAAAAATGTCTTTTATATGGAACAACTTAGCAATATTCCATGAAAAGCACTCAGCAAATAAATTATTTCTACTTTTCATCTGCAAACATTGAAATTTCTGTGAAATGGTTTACAAACTTTCGGTATTTTATACACACTATTATTTGGTCACATGACATTTATACCATTAATGTTAAGTATTAGTTGTTAAAATGATTTAACCCTGCCACTTTTTATTGAAATGCCCGTACCAAGCCAGGAAAGTAGACGGTCATGAATGTGTGTTGGTGGTGTCACTTTTGTCTCGGTTTCTATGAATTTTTTATTAGATTTTGTAACTATTCCAACAGTTGTTTTTCATTTGATTATGATCCTGGAGAGTGAACACAGTTATATATATGTATTAATGGTATCACTTTTGTCTCTGTTTCTAAGAATTTTTTATTAGATTTTGTAACTATTCCAACAGTTGTTTTTCATTTGATTATGATCCTGGAGAGTGAGCACAGTTATGTATATGTATTAATGGTATCACTTTTGTCTCTGTTTCTAAGAATTGTTTATTAGATTTTGTAACTATTCCAACAGTTGTTTTTCATTTGATTATGATCCTGGAGAGTGAGCACAGTTATGTATATGTATTAATGGTATCACTTTTGTCTCTGTTTCTACAATATTTCTATAGAATTTCGGAACTGTTCTAACGGTATGGTATTTTTTGTTTTTCATTTTAATAACAAAGGTTTAAATATATAATAACCATCGGTCAATTCATCATCATCTTCTTCATCATCATCATCTTCATCAAAGTCAGTAGAAGCCATACTGTTGGTCCTTGGGCATGATGGTACCTGGAAAAAAAAGATTATATAGTTTATGTCAAAGATATATTTTTACTTTTCAGGTCCAGAATTTGAACCAACCACAACATGAACCACTCTGGCCTTGCCAAACATTAATCTCTTAAAACACAGAATACAACGAAAGTATAGGAAAATCTATGTTCTGGCTTAGGACAGGCACATAAGTGTGGCTGGATAAAATCAATTCATTGGATACTAATTTGTTGTGGTCAAACTACATCAATGTCATGGAAGATCCAGTGGCACTGATATGACTATTTGCAGACATGTTACTGGTTTAACTCTGCCCAGTTTTGTGCCTGTTCCAAGTCAGGAAAACCAGATTTCCAACGTCATACATCGGTGTCTTTTTCTGTGTTCTGCGAGTTAAGATGATAGAGATGATTGTTCATGTTGTTGATATTGGTGAAATTGTTAACCATTACTGTTTACACTTTCTTTTCATAATGTACACACATGGGAATGTAATGATACACATCAACTGGAGAATTGTATTGAAATATCAATTAATCCTGATGTATTATGTATTGAATGATTGGACAATGTCATATAACTGTAGGGGCCATTATGGTCATGATCGTATGGTAGCTGGATTTATAACTACCTGTGCAATCAGTGGCTATCACCACTAAAGTAGTGAGTTAATGTCCTGCTCATGGTGAGGTGAAATCGAAACAACATTATGTGATAAAGTTTGACTGTGACTTGTGACAAGTTGGTGGTTTTCTCCGGGTATTTGCATTTCCTCCACCAATAAAACTGACCGCCACGATATAACTGAAATATTGTTAAAAGTGGCTTTAAACATAACAAGATGTTGCACGCTACGTCGTGCTAAGAATACCCCCACTCGTTCATTTGTAAGTCGCACGGTAAACAGGAAGTAGATGTGCGGTAAACCTGGAAAGGGGAGACACAGTACAAGTCATCATGCCAAAGCCATATATCAAATATAAAATCATTTCTTCCAGTAGAAGCTGAGATATCTGTTACGAAAGTGTGAACGGACGGATGGACAGACAAGGTGATTGCAATATAGCCCCCTCTCTACGAGTGGGGGTACAATAAACAAACCAAACCATATAACTGTGAGAGTACTATAATATCATAATGAATATAACAAAGGGTTTGTCTACATGATAAACTGTCCTAATGGTGTCACATAGGAAGACATACAGCTTGCTTTGGGTATATTATATCTAAAATTGAGTATAACAAACTATCTGAAAAGTAATAAGGCAATAATATCTCTAAGTATATTTTGATACCTTTTTTAAAGAGAATCCCTCTTGGTCCCTTGCTTTCTTGTTCTTTATGAGTATTTTGTATTTAAGTTGGTTAGGCGATGGTAACTGTGGATCTTCACAAAAATCACTCTCAAACAGAAAAGTGGTGACCAGTCTTTCTCCAAAAACCGACTGAAAAAGACAGGTATTGTGTGCTAAGATTATTAACAGAATATCTCCCCCTCCCCACCATTACCTGTTTCGTGAAGACTGTAAATAAAGAAATATGACAACAATTGAGTCTGTAACATTAGTAAAATCTTAAATTTAAGATGTGGAAGATCATGGATGACAAGCTGCTTTTCATAACAAAGTTTCCACTTATTTTGTCCTACACTTACAATTTTGGAGAAGATGTTTCTAAGTTGTGAAACTTGTGTCCTCTCCAATTGTTTAGTATAGAACAATAAAATATGTTTAAAGCTATATAATTATACCCATTACATTGCTGTTTGTCTCTAATTTTATTTTCTGAGTAAAATTTAGCTTCTTCATCGCCCCATGTATTTTCTATCATAATGTTTCATGTACACTATATACCTAACCCAGTTCCTGCCCACTATTAAGCCACAAAAAATATATGTGTTTTCAGTAACACTACCATTCTTATCCTGAAGTTTTTATGAGATAAAGTTTGTAAGTGACTTTTGACAGGTTGGTGGTTTTCTCCGGGTACTCCAGTTTCCTCCATCAATAAATCTGACCGCCACGATATAACTGAAATATTGTTGAAAGTGGCATTAAACACCATGCACCAAACCAATTTTGGACAAGCATAATCAAAATCAGATGCATATCCAGTATAACCTAGGAATAAAAAAATGTTGCCTAACTGTCTACCCTATTTTTTTTTTAAATGGCTAGCAGAAACACGGGTATTGTGTTGTTGTTGCCTTACAAACATTTACTTTAAATACATGTATTTTCTATACATTATCTTAATAAACTAAATTCTACTTACACTAAAGATCTGAGCCATTTTCTGTTGTTGTGGTACAGAGCAATGATTCTCTATAGATAATATTACAGGATATGGTGAAGTGATAAAGGCACTTTTATTGATGGCCTCAGCTGCTGCCTGAAATATAAATATATGCCTGCATTATAAATGAAAATCTAATTGCAATTAAAACGTTTGCTATCCACTGTTATCCCTACCATAACACAATTGTTGAAAATCTAACTACAACAAGATGAACTGTGAGCTAATGCTCACTTATGATACCCTCGCATACATGTTGTATTATATGTTCAATGTGTATAAAAACCAACTAAGTCTGCAATCAGGAAGTAGGAATCTGACGGGTCCGAAAAAGCTTCCCACAATATGGCACACCTATATGAAACTTGTGACCAAATATCAGATTTCTGCCATCAATAGTTGCTGAGAAAAATGCGATGAAAAATATCTTGGGACGGACGGAAGGACGGATGGACGGACAGAGGTAAAACAGTATACCCCCCTCCGGTGGAGCGGGGGTATAATTACAATTTCTGCTATCCTGTCCAGAACACCAAATAACTCATTTAGGGAGATGGAATGGAGTTCAACAATTTATTGTTGTCTAAATATGAATCCTACAGAGGGAATAATGGGGTATAGAACCAGATATCATTGCTGTACAAAAACCTCCGAAAGATGAATCTGCTAGTTGTGTTGGATAAATCAAATGTACAATACACACTTAGGACAGTATATGCTCCTTGTATGTAAAAGAATTATTAACAATTAATGGATAATTCATAATATTTCTGTGCAAAAAATAATTGTGTAGTCTATACACGAGACATGTATGGCCAACCACTCGAATTTCGTCCACACTCGTATTTCGTCGATTTTATGTCACGCGCACTGCTGCAAGTAACCATATTATCTTGGAGAAACAAGCTGTAAATATGTTCATTTTATCGTTTTTATGAACTGTTGACTTTTTGTGACTTTAAAAAAATGAGGATTCAAAAATTGTTAAATAGAGTTGAAAAATACAGATGGATATTTTTGTGGACAACCCGACATAAAGGTAAGTGATTTTTTTTCAATATACTTCATTAAGCAACGTTAATTTTTTTCCCCGTTTGTTATTTTTATGGCATGTTTTGCGCATCGTCGAAATTCGAGTGGTGTGGCGTAGAGGAAGTTGGGTCAGGGTCATTCAGTTATGCAAAGAAAGAAACAAAATCGAAGTGCAGAATGGTTGTATTTTTTTATTAAAATCTATAAAGAAGTAATTTTCCAACACGAACGTATCGTCAGTCCTGTCCAATCTGCTTCCGGTAAAGCGCTATACTGCGCATGACATTTTCATCGACGAAATTCGAGTGTACTGGCATAACATGTACAGCAGATGATGCTTTACAGAGTATACACAAAGTCACTATAGTTTTATTCTTTTAGCTTGAATTAATTTTGCCCTGGTTTTTTTGTTTATTGTTTCTTACTGTTTATAATAGTCTTGGTGTTACATTTCACTTAAATTGTCTTTTGTATTGAATTACCTCCCTTGTTCTATGTTTTCTGCATTCATTTTATTAGATCTTGACTTACCCTAAATGAGATTTTTGTGGTCAGTGTGTGGCCATGATAAATGATGGGCATTCCGTCATCACCATCCCAACAGTCTAACTCTACACAACGACATCCAAGTAATAAAACCTAAAAAAAAAGATTGATTGATTGATTGACTGGTGTTTAATGCCAACCTTAGCAATATTTCACTCAGCTATATTGTGGCATTAAAAATTAGATATTTTACATGGTAAATGTCTAAGGCAGTCAGCAGTCTAGAACAATAATAGTGTTATTTACTGCTTCTCCTTTATGCATGTAGCATTAAGGAGTAAGAGCAAAGACTGTGGTTGGTTTCGGAATCAGAATAATGTTTTCGAGTGGAGTGACATATCTGCCTGCGGACTGTTGTTTAAGTGAGTTAGCACTATGAAAATAAAAAAAAATATGTAGGTCTAGTACAAAGTAGACACCATCATCATCTCATTGAATGTAACTTGTTCTTGTCATGATATGGCTGAAAAAATTTTTATTTGGCATTAAATGACAATAATTCAATTACTTTAAGCAACTTGATTTGAGCAGACATGTCAATTCACTAAGATGTATTATTCTGACCCTGCCTACCTGTCTTCTCATGCTATGAAGGTAGCAGAGAGAACAGTAGTTTCAAAGTCTCTAAGGTCACAATAGCCTGACCTGACAGTGATAAAAAATGTTAATGAGTCCCATTTATCACTACATCAATAGACAGGTTCAAACATGATCCCAAAGGGAAAAAATAAATATAAAAAGAAAACAGAAATATATAAGAAAGCAAAAAAGAATGTTTGTTTTTAATTTATTTTTACTAACCTGGCTATATAATTCTGTAGATGATTCTCCTGTTAACTGGTGCCCTGTTAGATATGTATTATGAGATGAGGCTATGTAGTAGTGAGACAGTGGTTGTTCCATATCCTATAAAGATTGCAGTATATATTAATGTATTAAAATGGGGATCAACTGCTTTATATCAATGGAAATGACATGTGGCACTGCTTCAGCTCAGTTTTTGGTTTGGTTTATGGTGTTTAGTGCCACTTTCAACAATATTTCATTTATATCGTGGCGGCTCAGTTTTTGGTAATTGGTAACAAGTGCAATATAAACATGAATCACCAGTCATAAAAATATCACATGCAGTTAAACCTGCTTAAGAAACAACCTCTATTAAGCAATAACTATTATGTGACCTTAATTTTTATTTTCCTTCACAGTACATTTCATATCAATTAAACCTGTATTAAGCTCTCACCTGTCTTATGTGACCATATTTCACTGTTCCCTTGGATGGTCACATAAGACAAGTATTAATATTAGATTATGACCATTTTCATGCAAATCACTATTTCCTGGAATACATGTGTAGATCTTACTGGTAAATTCTCAACAGACTTCTAATAGGACTTCTTATTAATAATCCCTTAAAAAAATTGTTATTATGAAAGTTGTAATCCTAACTGACCACTTATATAATTTACTTTCCACATGTCAAGATACTTTATTTTCTTAAATATTTCCAAAACTTTTCATTTAAAATTAATGCTTTCAAACCAATATCTATTGCATCCGATATACGATCAACATCCATTTGTAAAGATATTTCTGTGTCAATGACTACAAAACTTCAGTTTTGAAATATGTCTTGATAATGTAGGAAATATATAAAATAAACAAAGTTGGCATGAAATTAACTCTTATCAACAGGAATGCAATGATAATCTCTGCCAATTATTATCAAGTCGGTGCTATCACAATGTATACAAGTCCCTTTCTCCACATGCAATCAGTCAAAACCTGTTGTTTACCTAAATACAAGTGGTCAGTCAAGATTTCAACTTTTATAGCATCTATTCTTTAAAGGGATTAATAACGAGAAAGGGCCTTGCAGCAAGTAAAGTAAAACCTGTATTAAGAGGTCACCATAGGGACAAATAAAAAATTGCCTTATAAGACAGGTGGCCTCTTAAAAGAGGTTCAATTCATATGAAATTTCCTATGACAGGACAAGAACAAAATATCTTTAAATACAGGTGACTGCATGGGCAGCTTTAACTGTATATCTTTCAAGTAAAAAATCTTCAGCCTTATAGACAGAAAGTATGATCCAGTTAAACCTACTTTAGTGACCACCTCTATTAAGCAATAACTTGCTTTAGTGACCTTAATTTTAATATTTCTTCGTTGTGTATTTCATATCAAATAAACTTGTATTTAACTACTTTATTTTAGTCTTGTGGACATACATGTACCTAAACTATTGTATGTATAGCATATATCCTAACATAGCAAACTGCACCTCCCTCCCCCAACCCCTACAACTTTATTTTAGTCTTGTGGACATACATGTACCTAAACTATTGCATGTATAGCATATATCCTAACATAGCAAACTGCACCTCCCACCCCCACCCCCTCCCCCAACAACTTTATTTAAGTCTTGTGGACATACATGTACCTAAACTATTGCATGTAAAATATACATCCTAACCTAACAACCTGCACCTCCCACCCCCACCCTCTACAACTTTATTTAAATCTTGTGGACATACATGTACCTAAACTATTGCATGTAAAATATACATCCTAACCTAACAACCTGAACCTCCCACCCCCACCCTCTACAACTTTATTTAAATCTTGTGGACATACATGTACCTAAACTATTGCATGTAAAATATACATCCTAACCTAACAACCTGAACCTCCCACCCCCACCCCCTCCCACTACAACTTTATCTTAGTCTTGTCGATATATAAACTATTGCATGCAAAGTATACATCCTAACTTAACAAACTGCACCTCCCATCCCACCCCCTCCCCCAACCCCTACAACTTTATCTTAGTCTTGTTGACATACATGTACCTAAACTATTGCATGTAAAGTATACATCCTAACCTAACAATCTGAACCTCCCACCCCCTCCCCCACCCCCTACAACTTTATCTTAGTCTTGTCGATATATAAACTATTGCATGTAAAGCATACATCCTAACCTAACAATCTGAACCTCCCACCCCCTCCCCCACCCCCTACAACTTAATAGAATGGATAATAAGAAACTTACTACCATTACCTCATCATTGTGTTTTGTTTTCTCGTAGATGTAGGCATAATTATCTTTGTCCATCAAAAAACGAGCAAATCCCTCGAATGACAAGCAGTAATTGTTACGTAAGACTGGATCTGGTTCATGTCGCTAAAAAAATAAAATGGAAGATATAAGTGGCATGAAAGAAAGGTAAAAAACAGATCATTGTCAGGTTTGTATGACTTTAATATCAAAGGCAGGTGTATGTCATTTTATTACTGTCTATTAATCTATTTATAGTTAATAATTGTAATATTCCAACATTTCTTTATATAAACAAAAATCTATTATTATTATTTATTATTCTATGATGTTTAATGCCACTTTCAACAATATTTCAGTTATATCGTGGAGGTCAGTTTTATTGGTTGAGGAAACTGGAGTACCCAGAGAAAACCACTGACCTGTCGCAAGTTGTCACCGACAAACTTTATCATATAAACAAAAGAAGAGAGGGCATTTCTTCCTTCAATACAATTAGTTTCACAGACTCTTTTCTGTCTCGAAGCATATGAAATTCATATTCAATCTTTTTTTTTAAATTAATTAAAAAAATTCTTGATATCACAAATTCTATGTTGTAGTACATAATAAATAATTATTTTCAAATTAATTATAAATAAAAAATCAACCAGATAGAAACCAGTGAAAAATAATAATAATATTTTCTAAATATTCATTTGTCTTAACATAATTTGAGTACTATAACTTGGTAGCTGGTGAAACAATGAAATTATAAAAAAAATACATCACATATGGGTTTTTTTTTCACAAGCAACATATAGAGTACATAGCAATATATTTATTCCATGCTGAACTTTAACATTTACACAATAAAAAGAATATATTTATTTTGTTTACTTTGTATTGTGATGTTAGGTGTTTAACTCCACTTTCAACAATATTTCACCTATATCATGGTGGTCAGTTTTATTGGTGGAGGAAACCGGAGGACCTGGAGAAAACCACTGACCTGTCGCATGTCACTGACAAACTTTATCACATAATATTGTATCGAGTACACCTCGTCTGAACGAGATTTGATCTCACAACATTAGTGGTGATAGGCACTGATTGCTTAAGTAGTTGTAAATCCATCCACTATAACATCATGGCCACGATGGCCCCTTGTATGGTGATGGGATGCTACTTTTAACATATATGTGGTGCATCTTTTAAATACATCGTCTTACTGATATGTAACTACCTGAATAAGGTGTACAATTTCTTCATCATGGAGGTGTTGGTCTTGGTAATCCTCTAAGAATTCTTTAAACTCCTTCAATCCAAGACATCGATTCTGTATACTTTCGACACCGGCACAATTTGTAACAATGCTAGCAACAGCAATAGCATCACAGATCTTGTGTCTCTGTATGTTATCTAGTGATAACTCATATAAACTGTTCCTTGTAATAACACCTGTCAAATAAAAACGTTCCTTGTTATAACACCTGTCAAATGAAAACTCATGTATAAATTCTGCATAGTCAATTCAATAGGATATCTTCCGTTAGTCATACACGCCATGATATAGCTGAAATATTGATAAAGTTGACATTAAACACTAATCAATCAATCAATTGTAATGACAACCCCATTCTTTCCCAATTCATGTATTACCACCAGATTTTTGCCAAGAGTAACACGACAGGTGCCACTGAAGGAGCAGGAACTGCTTAACCACATACATTTGTTGCTTCATCGTAGTGCTTTTTAGATCATTGTCTGTCTTTTTGCCCATTTTTCTTTTTTGTCAAACAAAATGCATTGTCTGTCCTTCGATTTACGACTTCTGATTACTTTCTTGGCATCTTCAAACGTTTCTTAGATACAATATATAAAGCTTATATTTTGTCCCCTTTATTCAATGAAAAATAAAATTACCAATTTCTGAAATCTTTTTCACTCAAAATTACTTTAGCTGGAAATATACACTACATTACATGAGATATCCTTAATAACATTATTACTGTGAAATCAAAATTAATCGAGGGGTTCTAATTTTAACTGATTTCATGGTTCACTTAAACTACGAATATAAAAATCCAACGAAATACAATTTTCCCATTGATTGTTGCCTGTAATGTTTGAAATCCTGAATCCAAGAACCCATGGATCAAGATGCATTTTGTAGAAACCATTTGAAAATTGGGATCAACAAATAAAAGTACTTTTACAGTATTTTATACGCATTCAGTTTGATAATTTTGCTTGAAAGTCATTTATTTAAAGCAATCTGTGAAGAGTTTTAAATGACACAAAATATCAACGCCAAAATTCTAAGACTTTTTCTAATATTTGACACACTGAAACAACAAAAGTGCATCTGAAAACCTGCTTATTCTTAAGATTAAGGGTATTGGAGAAGACCTTTGTAAGTTTATACATGTGTCCAATCCAATTGTTAAAATATTTAGCAATGAAATATGTTTAATCTAATCAAATTTTCAAATCTCAAGAGAGTGAGTGAATATTGTTGTATGCCAAGTGAGCAATTTTTCCCCAAGTCATGATAAGATGAAACTATTTTGTACAATTCTTTTACTTGATGTGTACTATAGATCATTACTTACAATAGTCACCACAAGGAGCATATCCTGGAGGTCGTGAAACAGGGACATCTTTTGTACTTGGTTTACATGACAACGCAAACTGTTCAAACAAGTCTTTCAAATCTCTTCGACATCGTAAACTGAATGCTTTAAACAAGTCAATAAAATCCAGGAATGTCAGCTGTGTGGAATGTGTGATTGAGCTCGTTTTGTTATCCACAGAACGAATCGCAAGAGACATCCTTCTCCGCTTGGAACGATAACAGTTTGTAAAACTAAATGTGAGACTTCGTGGACGTTCTCCTGACCCACTCTTCAGTAACTGCTCCAAGTTTGAGTCACTTGAGTTAAGGGTTTTCTGTATGTCATATGACTTAGAAGACATCCCTGAGTGTTTGTCATTTATTGCACTACTGCCTGGAAGTTTTGGACTAGATTCCTAAAACAAACAAAAAAATACAAATTGAATGTTCGTTGTCACTAAACACTAAAAAAATCATGTACATCCTTGCACTGTTGTAATACAGAGTTATGGTGTTTAAGGCCACTTTCAATATTATTTCAGTTATATCGTGGCTGTAAGTTTTATTGAAGGAGGAAACTAGTGCCAGGAGAAAACCACAGACTTGTCGCAAGTTACTGACAAACTTTGAGTACAGCTCGCCATGAGAGGGATTCGAACTCACAATGTTAGTGGTGATAGACACTGATTGCACAGGTAGTTGTAAATCCGACTACCATACGATAACTAATAATAGGAGGGGGACACTAATATTATTTTTAGTTCTCCCCACTAGGGAGGGGGATAATAATAGTCTTACCTTTGAGGTGGTTATATATCCACTAGATCTCCTGGACCCTTGACCGTCTAATTCTACACTCTGAAATATCAAAATCAATCCAAGCTGATCTTTTACACGTTAAAGGTAACAATCTTGACACTAACCCACTTGCCCGAAGCCCGGGTCAAGTATAACTGCATTCAGACAAGTGAAATTTATGACAAATTTTTTTTTTGAACACTGTAAATATAATTTTTTCTCTTCTAAATTTGGCTTTCGGGTGAAAAAAATGAAGGCAGACTGAAATAACTTCCATAAATGTGAAATTAATATAAATCAGATATTTCAGGACATTAACATTTAAAAACGTTTAAATAAAAAAATTAATAAACTCTCTCATATTTTAAAGATTTTTTGATAATATTGATATTTACAATTTTTTTGTACTATCCTTAAAATCTTGTCAGTTTACAATTTTTTTTGTACTATCTTTAAAATCTTTTCCTTTTTAGACACAATATAATTATTTTAATCTCTAATGAATATTTCCATGTGATTTTACTTAAAAAATTTAAAAAATACCAATTAATAAGTGAGTAATTTACTATACATATTGTAGACTAATATTTAACAACTGTTTTTACCTTCTGTTTCTTTGACTTAAACAATGAAAATCCTCCACGATTCAGAAACATAATTTCAAAAATATTATACGATTGCAATAAAAAAAACAACAACATGTACTTTGTCTTAGGCTTGTAGAAATGACAGTGGACAAAACACAGATGAAAATAATCCCCCAATAATAAATAAAACTGGCTGGTCCATCCTTTGATCCTCTAAACAAACAGAAATCCCAATTAATGATTTGTCTGTCCATGTCTATAAGAGATACAATGTATTGCCAATTAAATCCATAAGCCACACATGTTGAACTCATCAACATTCACATAAAGCCAATAAGAAATATATAATCTCTACACAAGTTGTCTCCCTTATTTTACTTTCTGTACACAAGTTCTCTCCCTTTGTTTTACTTAATTGAAAAACACAGAAAAATTGCAATTTTTTTTTGGAGAATTTAGTCAAGTTTAAATACCAGAGTAAACAAAATTTGCTGATTTAAAAAAGCCTTAAAGATTCAGTTTTAATGCAAAATTGGAAATTGATCTCAAACAGTAATTAACATATCCTGTATGACACAGTAACAAGATGAAGCATTTCTAATCCAATAAGTAAATTTAAATAAACAAATAATAAACAGCTGATTTATATTTATCCTATACCTGTAATACAGATATAATAATTTTAAATATTTCTTGTCTAATATAATATTTTTCCTTATTGTGGACATAAGTACAAATATTCTCCATGATTAAAAGCTTTTAAATTTTATTTAATTTTTTTGCATAACATGGTCAAAAAATAGTTATTTTTTAAATATAACTGACCACCAAGTTTAGTCTACATAAGAATGAGTGCAGGGGACAAGAGCTGATCATAATTACATGAATACTACAAACATTATGTCATGAGAACAGATACATTTAGCTATACTATTAGAGTTGATTGGTTGGTTGATTTATGGTGTTTAATGCCACTTTCAACAATATATCAACCACATTTGTATATCATTGCTCAGGCTGTCAGTTTTATTGGTGGAGGAAGATGGAGTACCCAGAGAAAACCACCAACCTGTTGCAAGTCACTGACAAACTTTATCACATAATGTTGTATCAAGTACACCTCGACGTGAACGGGGTTCGAACTCACAACTTAAGTGGGGATAGGCACTGATTGTACAGGTAGTTGTAAATCCAACTACCCTATGATCATGACCTTGATGACCCCTTCATCATGAGAATACATACATTTAGTTATGGTATTAGAGTTGAACATACCTTAGATGATGAAAAGCTGCTACTATTTTTCTTTTTGAATGGCCCAACAATATTTGGAGTCCATTTGGAAGATGATGGAGTTAGATCCTGTGAACCAGAAGTCTGAGGTCCAGCTGTCCACCGACGTCCCCCAAATACCTGTAATGTTAAAAAGAAATATATAATTTGAATATATGAACCAAATAAAAGTCGTAGTGCATGGACTAATTATAGGTATAACAGGTAAATCCCCCCATACTGTAAGTCTTAATCAACTATAGGAATACCTTGTGTAATATGTAATTTCCTATATCTATATGTTCAAGGATTTGAAGTGAGATGTAGATGTTCATTTCGTTGATATTTGTAGAAAGTTGATCATCACTGTTTAAACTTTTACTTTGACAAAAAATAAAGCAGTAATGGTCAAATAAAGATATTTCGATCTTTTTTTTGGAAAGGCATTTGTCCTGAATTTAGGTAGGAGGGCTGTTTGATAAAATTGTGAAATTCTAGGGAGACCACTAAATGACCATCACACAGGTGTTTTAAAGAGTACTATATACCTATATAAGTCTGAAATATATTGTACTTTCAACCTGCATTAAGAGGTCATCTTTTGGACAAACCAAAAGTGGTCTTTAATACAGGTGACCTCTTAAAAGAGGTTCAATTCAAATCAAATTTTCTCTGACAGGACAAGAAAAGGGTTGCCTTTTAATACAGGTGACCACATGGGCAGGTTTGACTGTAATTTCAAAATCTATTGATGCTTTATGCCCAAAATATTTAACCCTCATGACACATATTGAAGCCAATGAGTGTTTATGAAATTTCTATATATTGCAAAAACTTTTTTTAATTGTTTATTTCCTCTAAAACTTCACGAGAAAGGAAACAAAAAGATAATACAAAATGTATATGAATCCTAGGAAAATGCAAATTGATATTTCACATGATAATTTATATATCCAAATTTTAAATAAAATTTTAAATGAACAAAAAATTCCTACTAATTAAATTAAAAAAAACAAAAACTTTTGTTACAGGATTTTTTTTTCTTCAATTATTTACTTTTTTTCAAATTATAATTTTATTTAAAAAAATATTATAATTTAAGCAAAATATATACTTACTTCATTATGAAGGCTTATTCAAATACATATACATATGTACATCCTATTTTGCGAAAATATAAATTGGGTTATGAAATTTGACAGGTTGATAGTTTCTTTTGTAAGCATAAAAAAACAAAACATTTACAAGATTTTTTTGTTGCTTGTTTTGATTATTTTTAACCAATGAAACAACACACCAGTCATCCCACCTACAACGAATATCAATATTATAAATATGCTACATGCAAAGGAACATGCATTTGATAGACACAATTTCAATCAATAGAGGTAATCTGTTTAAGCCATAGGTGGGAAAAAAATGCTTTGTTTATGCTGGCTCTGGTTTTTCATACCACTACAACTTTTTATTGATAATTCTCTGTTAAAATTAGGTTTCTCAATAAGACTTCTCAATTAGATCAACAGTTCATTCCTGCCAATATAGAACTTTGTCTCAAAGAATTTTTATTTATTTATTTATTTGCATTTTCTATGATACTCTTATAAACAAATAATAAATAATATTTTTCAGACTATAGTTTGAGACTTTTTCTACATAAAAATATCTTCTCAAATACAAGCCAATGACAAAACACCAATTAGTATAAAAAATGTACATTGTTTTCAGGAAAGATAATGAATATAAAAACACTTATTACGACACAGATGCTCACAAAAAACTGAGATTTCAAAGTGAAAGATAAACTTTTTTTGAGTTAGGGTTATGGTGTTTAATGCCACTTTCAACAATATTTGAGCTATATAATGGTAGTTAATTTTATTGGTGGAGGAAACAAGAGTATTTGGAGAAAACAACTGACCTGACGCAAGTCACTGACAAACTTTATCACATAATGTTGTACACCTCGCTCTGAGCGACATCAGTGGTGATGCAAAGGTAGTAGTAAATCCACCTATCATACGATTACGGCCATGATGGCTCCTTTTGATATTTGCAATTGGAATACAAGAGTAGCTATACTATAATTCATCATGTTCTTTCTGACTAAATATTTTAGACATGAAAATGTATTGCTTAAGCCTGAAAACTGGTTTGAATCAGCATTTTCCCACAATTTTAGAAAATCTGGTAGTGTTTACTGTTATAATCTCAAATAGTAAGAGTCTTTATTTAGACATGCTTACACACACAAACTTAATATCACACAGCTATTCTAGAACTGATATTAAAACATTACATGAGAAAATAAAATTATATTTCTCCTCTTAAATTTCATTTGTAACACAGAGTTGACTAAAGGAAGAATTACGTAATGAAAAAAAAAAATAGGTTTCTGATATCCATAAAACAACCCACAAAACATTTGTAAAAATATTTATTTCTTTTTTCTTCATTTCTTTTCAACATATACATTACTGTGTATGACTGCTTCAATATACATGACATTTTTTTCATGTTCTAAATAGATGCTAGAATATCTATCTTATAATTCAAAATTTTTAATTTAATAATCTAAAATCAAAATTAAAATTTATTACTTAACCTGAAAAGGATTGCCTAATGCTTAAATCTATAAACAATCAAAAATGTTTTGCACTGAAAAACCTTATAATGGAAATTTATTCGCACATGATTCACACTGTCATAAACATGTGCATTCAACATGCGACAGGAAATTAAAAATGAGAAACCATTTAATTCCCAGCAGTTTTTTTTGCTAGAAACATAAATTTCACAGCATGATGTTTCCATTCAGTTACAGGTATTTTTATATTTTATTACATGTATATATAGTAACTGAGTAAGAAGTAGCGGTTATTTTACTGTTTGTTTGTTGATGTCCAGCAATATCTAATTATTCCCACTGTTTACGGCATGCAGCGCTAATAATAAGGGTTAGGGAATATACACTTAGCGTAAAATAACTATTTGAATTTGGCGAGTAACTGCACGTCAGACTAACAATTAGTTATTTTTATCATCTACCACTAAACTTTATAGAAAGATGGATTTGTTTTTAATAGATGTCATACTGATAGTCTGAGTCACTGTAACAGCATTCAATGATGTCCCATCACTATAAAATATGCTTTTTCTTCTTTTATTGATTGAACAGTTTCTGAACTGATCTTACCATTGTCTCCTACAGTATTCATAAAATAAGGAACTCAGTTGCCAACGGCTATGTACAGAACCAATATGCGTGTATGTAAAATTGTTTAACTTTAGATCATGGAAATCTGGCTGGTACAGTAGTACCCCTCGTATAAGGCCACTCCCATCAAAAGCCACCCCCCTTATCATGACAGATTTCAGGTGAACTGAGATAGTAAAATACTACTAAATTGTCCTCAAGATATATTGGCCACCCCACGTGTAAGGCCCCTTTTTCATTGCAGTATGAGTGGCCTTATAAAAGGGGAATTACTGTAATTCTAATTATGGAGTAATTCCATCATAATTTTTGACCTTAAGAATACCCACCTTTATGGCCTCTGCAGGAGTAGGACCAAGACACTTCTCATTCTCATAAAATAACTGTAAATACTGTACTTTTAAAGACTGAATACGTTTATCAGTTTGCCACGAAAGTTTTCTAGCTGCTCGCACTAAACGTTTCAATCCTGAATACCACATTCTGAATGTAAATTTTGGAATGACGAAATAAAGTTTACGATTTTCTGAATAACTTGCACCATACAAAATTGATATGACATTTTTATTAGGGTCTAAATATTCCATATTATGTCGTTTCATAATTACACCAAGATCAATCTGACAATCACTTCCACGAGACACCTCTTTGACTAGACGTAAATCTATAAAACCTTCTTCTAATGTTTCATACATGTCCTCGCCGCCCGAATACCGCATACATAGAACTTGTGTCGAACTAGAGTCTGATTCGCCTTTTAAAGCGAAGTCTGGATATGTTGAAGAACTAGCACTAAGAGAACTCCATGATTGTTTTCTCCATGTTAGCGTGGCATTGTCTATTTCAAGCTTGAGGTAGCACATACAGGATCTATTACTATCTTCTTCTACCCGGACCACGGTAGTACCGTGATGTAGACTTTGTAGAGTTTGTGAGTCTATCTTTGCCATTTTCTTTGTTATCAACATGAATTCATGATCTGCAGAAATTTCCTTGATTGGTTGATATGATTCAAGGTCAAGGTCATAGTCACTTTCACTATCATTATCATAGTCTTCATAATCTTCAAAACTATAAAACATATAAAAAAAATAAAATAAAATTTAAATAACCGGTATAAACTAATAACCTGGTTACAACTTTTAATATCCCCTATTTGTGCCCTGACTTATCTGTAAAGTTATTGCTTGAAAAGATTACAAATTAATTTGTTAAACAGAAAATTGTTGCTTAGTCCTCAACACTGCCCAAATATTTAAATCATCCATGATTTCAAGAATTGTCTCCCTTTAATACCCTGGACATGGTCTTTAAAACAGTTGTTTCAGTGGAAAAGTTCTTGTTTCACATAATATTATTTAAATTAACTTGTAACTTATACTGTAGAGAGGTGAGTGATGTGGTCTGGTGGTGATTGTCTATCCAAGTTATCAATGAGGTGTGCTATACTTATTTACCAGGTTCTAAGTCAAAAATAGCAATATCTACTTCAAAATCAGTCTAATCAAACTGTTATAATGATATGCAAATCCTGATATGGGAAAAAGCAAGCATGCAAAGTTTTGGTGAATACCTATTTAAAATCTAGGAGTTGTATTTACAAATTTTTTTTAATGAAATATTCTAAGTGAAAAGGGGAAATAACTCCTTAAAAAAGTATGATCAAACTTTTGTAACGATATATGCGATCTTCATTTGGAGATAAAATAAAAAATATACTGCTAGATAGTATGTGTGTTCACCTTCCTATATCCCACCCCCCTCAAGGCCTCATGCCTGTGTATTTAGATTGTACCTATGGACATCTTTCTTTATCCCTTCCCCCCCCCCCCCTCAATGCCTCATGCCTGAATTTTTACCAGTAAATCGTATCTGTGGATATCTTCCTATACTCCATCCCCCCTCAAGACCTTACGCCTGCACATTGTTATCGTACCTGTGGACATCTTTCATTATCCCACCCCCTCAAGGCCTGATGCCTATGCATTTAGATATTACCTGTGGTCATCTTCCTCCCTCCTCCTTTGACCGTGACTATGAAAAAGAGCTATATCACTGAGAACAACATGAGCTTGTTTGAGTTTGTCCATGTTTAACAAACCTCCTACACCAATTCTGGTCATGAACCTGTCTTCTCCATTGTAGTCTGATATGAACTGTAAAAAGATACAACATTGATAAATCGGGGAGGAATGTGGTAAATCAATACATATAATAAACAATCAATTTGGGCCCATAAAACTAGTTTAACCCTGCCACTTTTTATTGAAGTGCCTGTACCAAGCCAGGAAAGTGAGCGGTCATGTATATGTATGTTAGGAGTATCAATTTTGCCTCTTTCTAAGATTTTTCTATTTGATTTTGGAACTGTTCTGACAGTGTGGTATTTTTTATTTTTCATATTATTACTGTTGGCATTTTGATTTATTTATTAGGTTGTTAAGGCTGTATCAGATGTTATATTGTGGGATGTATATGATAAGCAGTTGTGGGGTGCCTGAGGCATGGAACCCCATCTTTTCTCCTTTTAAAAAATTGTATAAAAATTGCCTTAATTGGAGAAACCAAAGTGAAAACATGATGACAGAATTTGCATAAAAATTGCAAAACTGGATATTTGTTGTGACATATTTAGTGTGAAAAGGGGTTTAAGTTACACCCATTTATCAGTTTGGCTCAGAAAAATTACAATAATAATCCTTTTTAATGTGATGACATGTCAATATTTACCTCAAGTGATTGATTTTCTTCTGATGGAAGTACAATTACACTAGGTAAGGCTATAAAAAGTGCTCTCAGATCTCTTAAAAATCCACCAAAGAATGGAACAACTCGGCATTCTGGTATATCTAAGGATCGGCTGAGGGCTTCCTTGTATTCATTGGTCATCTGTCTGGACAGTAGAGCAGCCGACAGGAAGTGAAGAGTTGACAAATCCTCGTCAGATATGGACAACCAAAAAGGTTTCAGTTTCTCTGATCTGAAAAAAAAAAAATGTTTTTAAGTAAAGAGATGCGAGTGAGTAATTGTGAGTAATTTTTCAAAAAGTTGCATTTCGATGAGATGATGTCTGTTTGGTACTAGACCAATACAATTAGTTTTTATATGGCTTGCTTGTTGAAATAACAGGCTGAGGGTAGGCATGTTGCCCTACTTGGTAACATTATCCTGACTGTGAGGCAACCAGCCTCTGCTTTACTCCTTAATACCATGTGCTAAGTAGAAAAGCAGCAAACATCAACTTTATAGTCTTTGGTTTGAACCGTCCGTTCCTCAAACCTATGATCTACCACACTTGAGTCAAGCGCACAAATTATTACACCATCATTGCATTTAAACTAAAGAGGTGCATGTACATATTTTCATGTTCTTTTGAAAAAAAAAATTCTTATACATCAAATTATGCTATGACTTCTTATTAAATTTACATTTGCTCAACAAGAGTTTTAAAAGTTTAAATTTGGGGTTAAATACTTTCAATTATGCCAGAATGTGTTAAATATTAGACTTACTTGAGACCAGCCACTATCTCCATGGTAGTATTAAAATTACCAATACACCAACAATAGAAAGCCAGTCTGAGGATACATGATAGTATAGCCTTTCTGTTCTCAAATGTAGGCTGTGTAATTATCAGCTGTGTGACCCATGAACTAACCTGGAAAATACAGCAATAAATGATAATACTATAATTATTGTAGAAACAAATAAAACAAATCAACTAAATTATGTGATGATATCAATAATGATTCCAAAAGAAATTTGAAACAAACACGTAGTTTAAACATTCCAATTCCTTAGGCCATACAAAGTTAATTTCTTGGTTCTCAGGCCCGCCCGCATGTGGAAATTCGTCGCCGCATTGCCGATTTTTTCGCAAAAATAGTAAAAAAAAAAATTTAAATGCGGTAGCGCTGTCCGTACGGAAAAAACAACCGCATCCGTTTTTCTCTTATATCGCGTGGTCGGTGAAACGCTTTAAAACGCATCATGCTTAAATGAGATTTAAAGCATCGTTATGACAATGTATAAATAAAAAACGTGTTTCCGTTTCACATTTAGACAAAATGTCAATCGTTTCTGTGCAAATTCGGCACAAATGTTTGCCAGTTTTACCAGGAAACATAATAGGGGGCTTCTCCGAAGCTTGTACCTTATTGGAATTGTTTACGGAGATAAAAAAAAATGGAACGTTGGGACCAGCGGATTGGACGTTTCCATAAAAATTAACCACTTGTGATGTTTCTGCCACCATCGGAAGAAATAAAATTGAAATTTTCAATAAAGTAATGAAAAGATTTATACGTTGCCATATTTTTCACACAAAAAAAAGCCTCCCTCATCACTTTTTACAGCAGTAAAAGGATAAAAAAAAATGCCGCCCTCCCTCATCAATTTTGACAAAAAAGGGCCTGAGAACCAAGTAATTAACTTTGCATGGCCTTACCAGGATAATTTTTAGAGTTATTTCCCCTTTACTGGTATAGTTGCAATGAGTAGCATATTGAATACTAAAAATCCATATCTGTGTATTGTAATTTGGTGAAATAAATACTTTGTTCTTTTTCAAAATTTACAAAGGTAATATACAGGAAAGGGGGAATGTTGAAGCATTAAATTGTTTTTTGCCAGACAGGAAACACATTATTTTGCAAAAAAACTTCCTAAATTCAACAAGACATTAAAAAAAATGTATTTCTGCAGCATCTCATCTTCAAATAAAAGGAGAGATCAGACAATAAAGAAGCTTTTTGATGTATGTTTTATCTGTGTGGTGTAAAATATTCACTGCATCTCATTAAGCCTCTGTATATTTTAATAGTAAAATCACACGTTATAAAATATTCATTGTCTTTCCTAATGTTAACGAGGCCGGGATAAGGTATCGGTATTTGATGGTTTCAAACTAACAAAAGCACAGATTTCAATAAATTGAATGAATTAAAAAAATATTCATGGTACCTCATTAAACCTCTGAATGAGGTCCTCTACACTCGAGTTCTTCCTGTAAACAGTGGATCCCCTTGTAAGGTCTGTTGTCACCTGTCTTATATAGTGTGAAGGCAGAATGCTGTTAAACAAGCCATGCTCTACATTGGTCAACATGATAGCTACTTCTTCAGGAAAGTGTAGCCTTTTTTGAAGATTCTCAAGTTCTTTTGAATATCGTGATCCACCATGAATCGTTGGTCGTAGGAGAGAAGGTTTACAATGAAAATCTGCAAAAATGTTAACTTGTAACTGTATAATTCAATTTACATTTTGAAAATCAATTTAATAACCAATGGTCATGTTAGTGCCCAAGATTGATTTTTGTTCATCATATATTGACAAAACTTGTTTTTTGTTCCTTTTTCTAGACGAATCTGTTGAATTTGTGGGAATTATGAGTAATTTTGCATCTGTTGCCATTTTCCCTTTTTCTAAATCAATTTACTTAACAACTACACAGTGGGAAATCCAATGAAGCATGACATGAATTTGCAGACATATTGTTGGGAAGACAGAAATTATTTTTGGGTTAAGTATTTACGAAATTAATAAAAAAAAGGTTGACTTTATATTTTCAAGTCTGTTTGAGGTTTATTTATATTTCACTGTCAGAAAAAGTTGAACATGCTTTTAGTGCTTTTAGTGATTAAGCAATAACATGTATTACGTGACCTTAATCTTAATTTCCCTGCAAAGTGCATTCCATATTAATTAAACCTGTATTAAGTGACCACCTGTCTTATGTGACCTTGTTTGAATTTTCCCTTAAAAGGTCACATAAGACAGGTTTGACTGTAACCCAAATCTTAAGACACTATACGTCTTAGCATATTCTCCAGCAAATTTTTTTCAGTGTCTTTCAGTTAAATGCTCTCATTCATCAATTCGTACAAACATCTAATTTGTTACGAATAATTTTGATTGACAAAAAAAAAAAAAGAAAGTAAAATTCTTGCATTAAGTAAGACATTAATTATCTACTCTACTGTAATCCATCATAAAGTCTGTAGCTTGTAGTTTTCCATTATTGATCCGTATCAATATGAAGCTTGCAGCAGACGAGAATTTATTTATTGCAGGAAAAATGTTATCTGTTACATTGTAACACGCTTTTATTGAGAAAAAAAACTCAGTCGAATTATTATACTAGGATAATATAGACAAAATATTATATTTACTTCCAAGGATTTAATTTGATTAAAAAGCCTAAATACATCAAAATCTGCCATCAAACCTTTTGATTTTAATTGAGCTGAAATTATATAGAACAATAAGTGTTATTAATTCAATATGTTTTTTGGTCAACATACTTTTTAGACAAATTTTGCTTTTTTCCATTCAGTCACGATACAAAAATCAGAAAATTTTTGTTGAATCAGATTATAAATTTTTTACATCTTTCTGGACAATTTATTTCTTTCTACAAAATGTGGCAAAAGGAAATAATAAGAAAAAAAAACATAGTCCCAAAAAAAGTTAAATGGTTGTTTCCCTATGATCAGGTTTACACGATACAAATCTATGTGATAAAATTTGTCTGTTCTATCTGGCAAGTCAGTGGTTTCTTCCAGATAATTACTGTATACTCAACATATAAAACTGACATCACAATATAACTTGAATGTATTCTTGAATTGGCATAAACATTCAAAAGGGTCAAATAACCCAAAAAATTGCACCTTGTCTCATGAAAACATTTTCATACCTTAAGTTCAATTCTAGAAGTTTTCCCCAAGTCAGGTACACTTTATTGCAAGAAAAAGTAAAAAAAAAGTGCATGTACCCCTTTGCAAAAACATTATCTTATAACTGATTACCAGTAGGTTGTCTCCCTTTCAATTGATTTTTTTCAAAATCATGAACAAGAAAAGGACAAAAGCTGAAAAACTGAACACTTTTCTTTATATATGTTAAATGGTGAGAACTAAGTGATCAACCCTGATAAGTAATACATTCCCCCCTACCAAGAATGACAGAAGAGTTGATAATAAAAAGATGTAAAATATCTTGACCTTTCCTGATCTTCATACAAGTATATCCTAAATAAGACATAAGTATATTTGAACAAGATATTTAAAATAGACCAAACAAAAGCGTGAAGTTCCGTCTTCAAAATTCAAAATTTATAATCAAATCAACAAATATGTACTTTATAATATTTATTATATACTCAAACACCCTTAAAATGTCATAAAAGAGGTTGAAATGTTTTAAGTATTTATTATGTCATTCAACATAAAATAAAAACATGATAATATGACTTTTAAATCTGTGTTGATTTAGATATGAACCTCCTTTTCAGTTAACAGTGTCTCATACATCATATTTATTTTACTTGGTAGACCATAGAGATATAATCAAGCTGTTACTGGCTGTGAATGGCATTGTATTTTTGCTTTGTAAATCCTCTGATTTTATCTGTTTTACGAGAGGTGAAACAAGTACAAAACAGATAAGGGTATGAGGATCTGGAATTAAATGGATTTCCTTATTTTTAGTGATTACCAAGATATTTAACCACTATAGTAAAATATTTTTTATATTATTCATCTTAAAAATGACATCAAAAAATTATGAGGGAAATAAATGAAAACTTGTGATAACAAATGTATATGTAATATGTGGAAAATTAGCATATAATATACCGTCAAACCTGCCTTAAAGGGCACCTCTATATAGAAAATCACTGTCTATAAAGGGCAGCCTGATTTTTCCCATTAATGAATGGTGCATATAAATTTTACCTGTATATAAAGGGCAACTGCTCATAAAGGGCACATTTTCAGGATCCCTTGAGTGCCCTTTATAGACAGGTTTGACTGTACTTGATCCCCTCAACTCTCTTGTCATTTCATATACAATCCTCGAAATGAACATTTTAATTTACTGGTCCAAATCAAATTCTTGAATTTATTTTATATACTGTTAAATATCAAAATAAAAAATGAAAAATTTACTGGTGCAAATAAAGTTTTACTGGTCTTGGGCCGGAGGACCGATGCTCATTGTAAGGACTGATATATACTCACCAAAATCAAAACTATCTCTACGCAAAGTTCCATTGTTGAGAAATCGGCCATCCATATCTAAAGCATCCCATAATACCGCTGTGACAGATTTGAGATTCTCTAGTGAAGACATCGTAAGATGCCATGGTTTACTTCCCCTGAATTGTAATTCTAAACCATCGTGATATTTTCCACAACCAGTATTCCATTCATCTAGTTCTTTAATACTGTGTGACTTAGCCAGGATTTTTGATTTGTTGTCAAGAAGGACAACTTTGTCACTACCAACCCCGAAAAGACGAGCAACCTGTATATATAAATAAGATGTATAAAGAGTGAGTGTTGGGATAAACATGAAAGTCATTACATAATATGTGAAAATGTCTAAAATTTCCACTTAAGTTTTACAATACTGCTTGCTTGATGGTGTTTAATGCCACTTTCTACAATATTTCAGTTATATCATGGCAGTCAGTTTTATTGGTGGAGGAAAGCAGAGGACGCAAAGAAAACCACTGACTTGTTGCAAGTCACTGACAAACTTTATCTCATAATGTTGTACACTTCACCTGATCGAGTTTCGAACTTACAACATCAGTGGTGATAGGCACTGATTGCATAGGTAGTAGTAAATCCAACTACCATACGATCACACCGACGATGGTCTTCAAGTTTTTCAATATATTAAGGAAGAATAATAACCGGTGAAGAACAAGAATACTTATAATGAGTTCAGAGATACACAAGCCTATTTTATATCATTGAGTATATCAAGGTCCTATGGTACCATGGTAGTTAAATTTCAAAAATGGTTACGAAAAATTGATTGAAATAGCACATGAATACACTGTATTATAGAAGACGCAGTACCATATGGTCAGACTATAATCATTTTCACACTTTTTAGCATCTTAAGGGGTCATAACTCTTAAAATACTTGATAAAAAATTATATTTTTCAAACCTGAATGAGATATAGCTATTGTATAATTTTGCTTGAATCTATCAAGGAATAAAGATGCTAGAGCGATATCAACATTCTAAACGTAAACCTCCTGCCCATCAAGAATTCACTGATCCATAAGCTGCACTCAACTTTGTTGCAATCCCATGTGAACTGAATACTATTGTAAATGTATGTTATTGAAGTTTTACATGCACATTTGTATTTTTCTTGTTGACAATTTTCATAAAAAAGTTTTGTTTTCTACTTTTTGCTGACAAATTTTTATTTTTGTGATTTTGTTTGATGTTCAATATATAAATAATTTATTCACAACAAGGTAACCTAATTACTTAATTTAAAAGCATACACAATATTACCACTAATTTAGTTTGTTAACAATGGTCAACTATTGTCATTATGTGTAATAGCAGTCAATGATACAGCTAACAACCAGAAAATTCTTTATTATATATTTATCTCATTTATGGGGTAGGGCTATGGTGTTTAACACCACTTTCAACAATATTTCAGCTATATAGTGACAGTCAGTTTTATTGGTGGAGGAAACCGAAGTACCCAGAGCAAACCACAGACCTGTCGCAAGTCACTGACAAACTTTAGTACACCTAGCCATGAACAGGATTCAAACTCACAACTTTAGTGGGGATAGACACTGATTGCACAGGTAGTTGTAAATCCAACTACCATACGATCACGATCATGACAGCCCCTATATCATTTATGTCTCGACACTGTAGATCTTCACCTTTTTCTGAGCATTTCCTCGTAGTAATTCCTTCACTTGGTAAAGTTTACAGCCGTAGGATGGTAAGTTTTTACATATCTTAATATACTGCTGTTTTAACTTGATTTCACTGTCATAGTGTGGTGTGTGCCATAACTTCTTTTGTTTCTCCTAGAAAGAAAAGAAGAGATTATTATAAAATTCTACTGATGCTTACTATAAATATATGTTTACAGTCAAACCCGCCTTAAAGGACACCTCTATATAGCAAATCACTGTCTATAAAGGGCAGTCTCATTTTCCTCATTAATGAATAGTGCATTTAATTTTAACCTGTATATAAAGGACAACTACTCATGAAGGTCACATTTTCAAGTTCCATTGAGTGGCCTTTGCATACAGGTTTGATTGTATTAAAATATCTTGGTTAAAATCAGTTCTATTTTAAAATGTTTCTATTTTAAAATGTGCAAAACAGTAATATTTAAAATCATACTTTTCTGCATCCCTATCAAATTCACACGTAACTGACAAAATATTATGAATATAAAACAAAATTAAGTTTTTTCTATGGTAGAAACATAAAATATTCTATATCATTATAAAGTGATACAACCCAAATAATTTGATTTTATAGTTAGTTTTTAAGGAATACACAAAAAACTTTTAAAAGGCAAAGTTGCATCTAGGATTGTGCAATGAGTGATCAAATACATCTTTTTTAATTAAAATGATGACAAGTTCTGAGTATTTGTGCCTACAAGGTTACATACAATGAACAATGACCAGTGCCTTTCCTTTTTAAAAAATGAGGTGCATTTTCACATTAAAGAGAAATAAAAATCAAACAAAACAACAAAAATTCACAAAGCATTGAATGTCGCTCCTAAATGCAACACTGGAAAGGATATACAAATATGTTGGCGAACTACAAAAAGAGAATTTTTTCACGAAAATAAAGAAAAAAAAAACAAACAAAAAACAGAAAATAACATTTATGGTATTTTCAGGCCTTTTGTTTCTCTTATTGATTTTTGATTGCAAAAAAAAAAACCCAATAAATGTTGTAGAGGACCATCCAATGAACATTGCTTTTTTTAATCACCAATGACATTGTTCAATATAAAATATATTTTATACCAGAATATCACAATGAGCTTTGGATCATTGGCAACATTTATCATCATTTTTCCTTTATATATGTATATCACAAACATTTTTTCCTATTAAAACCTCTAATGTTATTTTTTTATAAACTAAAATATATTTATCTGTTTATATACGTATTGCCGTTGGGATCCCATTATAGGTTTAACCCAGCCACATTTTTGTGCCTGTTCCAAGCCAGGACCTGGATTTGCATGGTCACATGTCATGGTCTTTTTTTGTTCAGTGAATTTATGTTAAGATGAGAGGTGATTGTTTGTTTTGTTGATATTGGTGGAATTGATGACCATCACCATGTTTAAATATCTTTCCATAATTGTAATTACATTGTTCAAAGATTTTCAAATAAGCATGGGGCCATCATGGTCGTGATCGTATGGTAGTTGGATTTATAACTATCTATGCAATCAGGCGAGGTGCACTCGATGTAACGTTATGTGATAAAGTTTGTAAGTGACTTGCGACAGGTCGGTGGTTTTCTCCGGGTACTCCGGTTTCCTCCACCAATATAACTGACAGCCACAATATAACTGAAATATTGTTGAAAGTGGCATTAAACACCATAAACCTAACTCTCACCTCAAATAAGCGTCCCTGTGGTAAGTAATATATCACAAAATTTATATCTACCTGAATTAACCATCGTATCTTCTTTGAAGAAACTAAATCTGGAGGTAAATATTTCACCAAATCAATTTCTCCATTGGAATCAATGTCATTGTCACTAACACAAGTTAACTGTCTAACAATTCGTCCTTTACTTCGACGAGTACTTGTAATTCTGTTAGCCCGATTACTACGTATCAGTTCTTTTCTGCGTCGCAGGTTCTCTTGTGGGTCGCTTGCTTTGACTAGAAACTTGTGATGCAACAGTTTATTTTGTGTATTGAAAATTTGAAGGTTTGCTTGAGTGTCGTTTTCTGGCCATGCCTCCTCAATGTGGAGTTGGATGCTGGCTAAAGTTGCTGCCTCCTCCTTAGTACATGGAAGATCTCCACTCACAACCAACTTCTGAAGCTGAAAAAATATGAAAGGAGTGAAATACAGTAAAAATTGGAAATAATCTAAGATTTGTTAATTTCCCTTTCATCTTTATATGCCATAATATCTATTACCAAACAACAAGTATGATACAAACATCTTATCGTTGATTTCAATGACATCACTTTGACAAATTCTCAATAAAACATACGGGAACATAGTATCTTTGATATGTTTTGCTCGAAACTTGACTTCTCATCATATCCCACATCTCAGGCTTAGCCTTCGATGCGATATTGCTATGAAAACCCTATTCTGGCAGAATAAATCAACAATAATATATATTTATTAAATTTCATCCAAGCTAATATTAATGACTTCAAACAAAGACTTTCAGCCCCTTTGAGGTCAGAGGTCACTGTACAAAAGTGTCAGAAATTACCATTTAGTACTATCAAAGTAGGAATATATCAATATTACAGCATATGATACATTTTTCCTTCTTTTAATTACTACAAATATTACCTTTATTTTTACACATCTACCATCAGCATAAAATACAATTGCCATATTTTTGTCATATTTCCTGATCCAGAGCTTTTTCTAATATTTGTGTTAACAGTTGGTAAGCGAAAACATACAACTAGCTGAAGGTATTTTACTTTCAAATTTTATCATAGATTAATCATGTATTTAACATTTAAATGCTTGTTAAGGTAAATGAATTAAAAATTTAATAGCTTAATTTAAATGTTAAAAAGTTCAAAAACCTATAAAATAAGTAATTAATATTTAAGTTGTCAATAAGTCATCTGATTGATATACTCACTGATGACTTAACATCAAATTTCTACTGCCATGTTACACTAACCTTGATGTAGAGAATTTGTTTAAACACTACTAGGGTTGAACATCTCAAAGGTTTAGGTATTTGTAAGTACACATGCACTGATTCAATATTTTAAGAAAAAAGAGGTTCAGTCCTAGTTGTGATGTCCGTTACGATTTTCGCATGAAAACGATGTTCGGTTCGTCTTTACCTCTAGTTGTTTGTATGAGGTCTCATGTCTTATTTACGTTATTTGTGTTTGTTCGGTTCGTCTTTACCTCTAGTTGTTTGTATGAGGTCTCATGTCTTATTTATGTTATTTGTGTTTGCATTGTGTCCCCAGTTTCTCTAGATTGTCCATTTTGTATTTCCCCCTCGGTATTCTTCTCTAATGTTTATTTACATATTTTTTTTAAAAATAATCAGACATCAATATGAATACTTTTTTCATGCAGTAAAAAAAAATCTGTTTTTCAGAGATGAACATGCTCACAGATGAAAAAAGGAAACCTCCTACTCAGTGCCTGATTATCTTCATTTTCTACCTGTTTGGATCAAGTTGGACACACTATATATATTTCCAAATATTTTGTTTAAGAAAAAGAGGAAATCTGCTGATCAGAGAAAATCTTTTATCTCTGGTTTTTTGTTGTACAATTCCTTTTTTTTTCACACACAATGCATACCAATACATTACATAAACAGAACAATTAAAATACTCAATATGTGGCATAAACAAATACCTATCATGTTATTTAAAACCTGAACATTTCATAAATAAACAAAAACCACATGCAGAGATAATTTACTTAATATTCTGAAAGTCTACATATTTCAAAGAGGAAAAATATAATAACAGAATACCCTTTGATGTGCTAGTTTCATATCAAGCAAAATCGATCCCTTTAATTAATAAATATTTTTGTTTTGTTTTTTGGGTGAAGTTGTTAATTTGTTTTGTAATTTTATGTTTAGTACGTAATATTATATAATTATAAATCTATATTAGTTTTAATAAACCCACAAAATCAATATTTAATGAGGCCATAGGCTGAGGTCACTGTACAATTGGTCATAATACAGACCAATGAAAAAGACTGCAATCATTTTTTATAACATAATAGGTAAGTGAAAGGGGGTTTAAGGGTATGGTGTTTAACACTACTTTCAATAATATTTCAGCTATATGATGGTGGTCAGTTTAATTGGTGGAGGAAACTGGACTACCCAGAGAAAACCACTGAACTGCCAAAAGTCACTGATAAACTTTATCATATAATGTTGTATAGAGTTGAAAGTGAATAGGAGTTGATATGGGTTTTAGACTGCCAGTAAAAATACTAAAAAGTAAGCAGAGCTCACCAAATTAGGCAAATGTGGCAACTATTTTGTCCTGGTTTCAATGAAATCAACCTATTACTGCCAAAAAGTGAAGTTTTAGTCACCCTGTCAGTCTTTGGATGTTGGTATTCTGTTGGTATTTTTTTTTTTTGCAATTGAAACCGAGTTCATATGATTTTTAATCATATATATGAGAATATGAGAATTTATCAGAATGTCACATGACAGGATCTAAACCAATAAAATAACATGTTTTTAAAATCATTATGTAATAAAGACACTTATTATATACCAGTAAAACCTAAAATCAATGGTCAAATTTTATGCAATATACCATGAGATCAGTTCAATACATACTCCAATAAGTCGTGGCTGTGATCGTATGGTAGTTGGATGTTGTGAGTTTGAATCTCAAACAGGGAAAGGTGTTCAACATTATGTGATAAAGTTTGCCAGTGACTTGCAACAGGTCGATGGTTTTTCTCCAGGTACTCCTGTTTCCTCCACCAATAAAACTGACTGCCACGATATAACTGAATTATTGTTGAAAGTGGCATTAAACACCATTAAACCAAACAACCAACCAATAAGATAAACCTCTCCTTAAAAAAAAGATAAAAACATGGAATATAACCAGTTTTATTTAACTAGACTATATGTCCAGTGGCTACTTCCAGTTAATTTCATACACTGATAAAAAAAAAGATATGTGTAATGTCTTAAAAATAACACTTGATGTGGGTATCGCCCAAATTGACATTAATGTGTTAAGGCTTGTGGTCAGAAGTAACTGACCTTACACCACTAGGCAACCTATGCAGCTTGCTTAAAAATTTTAAGTAAATCACATTTCTATTTCTGCAATATAATTTTTACATTTAACATGAGCCACTCAAATTACGTGGTATTATGGAGATAAAAATGTTTAAGAAGATGATCTAACAGGCTACTATGTCGTGTGATGAGTTTAATCTATAAACAAATATTAGTACAGTCAAACTTGCTCATGAGGTCACCTCTATTAAGCAGTCACCTGTATTAAAAGGTCACCTTTTTCCTGTCCCGTCATAGAAAGTTTCATATGAATTGAACCTCTTTAAAGAGGTCACCTGTCTTATAAGGACACTTTTTCGTTGTCCCAAAAGTGACCTGTTAATACAGGTTTGGCTATATTAATTATTAGTCTAAATATCTGAAAACATTGTGCATCAAATTCTTTCCTGTCCCTGCATAGACAAAAAAGTTACAAATAACAGATGTTAAAAATCAAACCATATAAATACCTCTACCATATTACATCCATGGTGAACAAAGAATCATATATAACAAATATAGCACACTCAATATTTACCGGTAATATCTTGATAAAAGATAAAAAGTTGAATAAATTTTTGTTTACATTGTCATTGAACAGTAATCTATTATAAATTTCTTGTTTATTTTCTAAATCTTTGTTATTACCTGGTAATGGTTAGATACAGGTATCATTAAATTTCAATCATGGGCTAGAGTTAAGAGGCAGCATGTGTGGCAACCGACAGCTACCAAACATAAAGACAAAATACTTGACTACAATCTAATCAATATCATTTTTTTTTAATAACCTTTGACAACATCCTGATTGAGGTCATGTCAGGTAATCTGTTGTCCATCTTTGACCAATCATATTCAAGACAGTTAAAAACAATGACCAATTAGACAACATCTTTTAGTGTGTACTAAGGTTTAATACCTAAAGATTTACCAGAATCATCTCTGATTGGTCGGTTGAAAATATGAACCCTGATGTGACCCCAAATACAGGATGTCGTTAGATACAATTAGGAATCCTGCCCAAGAAGTGCTGGGGCTGATTTTCAGAGGTATATATATGGACATGTACAGTGAAATTCATGTCTTCTTTTTGCATATACAGTCAAACATGACCATGTGGTCACCTCTTTTAAGCAGTCACCTGAATTAAAATATCACCATTTTTTTTGTCCTGTCATAGAAATTTTATTACGAATTGAACCTCTCTTAAAAAAAACACTTTTTCTGACTTTCATCCCAAAAGTGACCTCTTAATACAGGTTTGACTTATAAGAACATCAAATATAGCTAAAGTAACATAACAAAATATCTGGTAATTATTTTGAGTGATGTAAAATTATATCAACAGACAACATTAACCCATCTAGTGAAATACCAGAGGACACAGAGTCAAACCTGCTTTAGTGACCACCTCTACTAAGCAATGACTAATCTATTAATTTATTTTTTAATAAAACATATTTGATTAATTAATCAATTATAACATACATTTTAAATTTACATCAATTCATTCGTTGAGGTTAACTGACATATTTCGCTGTCCAGTGAATTATATAAAAATTACCATTAAACCTGTATTTAGTGACCACCTCTCTTATGTGACTGTTTTTCAATGTTAACCATAGTTATTTCTAGTGGTCACATAAGACAGGTTTGACTGTTGTTATTTTGTAATTTGTAGCAAGCAATAACTGGTATTGTGTGACCCTTAATTTTATTTTTCTGTCCAGTGTATCTTATTATAATTAAACCTGTATTTAGTGACCACCTATGTGACTGTTTTTCAATGTTCATATGGTAACTACTTCTGATGGTCACATAAGACAGGTTCGCCTGTAATTATTTTGTAATTTGTACCAAGTGATAATCTGGTAATTAACCACAGATTGATGGTCAGAGCTTACTACAGGCTTAATATATCGGTCTGTAAAATCAACAGGTTTCTGCTATTTTTGTGGTATTAGAATCACAACCTATCGGAAAATGATTAAAACGCCAAGGTCAATAGCCATATTAGGATATTCTCTTGTTTTTTATTACCTTTTTTGGGACAAATTCTCATT